>LGRX02033611.1:0-18528 GCA_001247695.2 Cymbomonas tetramitiformis | reverse complement strand
GCATGCAACCTGCCGCCTTCTCCAGCATGCAACCTGCCCTCCATAGCATGCAACCTGCCTTCCCCTGCATGCAACCTGGCCTCCCCAGCATACAACCTGCCCTCCTCCCTCACTCACGATTGCTTCGGCACCTACAGGCGGCGCGTGATGATAACCTTTGTTCTTATGATATGCGGAATGCCCGTACGTTTGTGGCCAAGGAGACGTGGATGTACGATGAAGACCCGTTGCTTTCTGTCGAGAAGTGGGTGGAATTACACCAAGATTGTGTACTGTATTACCAGCCGCAGGAACTCTATGAATGCCAGTTTCCCGGCTGTGAGCGCACCGCGTCACAAGGCCCCGTAGGAGGTACGCATGTCATCCACCTCCTGTTTTAGTATGTTCGGATTTTATGATTGCATCTTCTCACAACGTCGTATTTTTTCGTGCAGGAGAACCAACCGCAGTGTCTTTCTGTGCTGATCACTCTCCACCACAGTTTATTCGTCTATCCACGGTGCCGGTTGTCAGTGTCCCCTTTGCCATGGGTATAATGACAGCGGCACAATTCAGCGAACTGGTAAAACATCCCGGGACGGTCTTGATGGACACCACCTTCGGAGTCAATCGGTATGGTTTTGAGCTTGGTACTCTAAGCTTGATTAACGAGTTTGCTAATGGGTTTCCTTTTGCCCATGCAATTTTGCAAACGACTACCGCCGACGAGCTTGCTAAGTTCTTAAGATCTGTGAAAGTCAAACTGGCACCTCGACTGCCAACGCCATGGCAGCCGACATTCATCATTGACATGTCACTCGCGGAGGTCAACGCCATTAAAGCCGTGTTTGGCTGTGAATATGCTTCGCGGTGGATCATTTACTGCACCTGGCACGTCACCCGCGCTTGGGTGAAAGGAGCCTGGGAGAGAATGCCCAATTCGTCAGTTCGCTTCGACCGTTCTACATGCCTAGAGGAACTCATCGACGTGCTGTATGCCGTTACCGGAACAGGGGAGGCACCGGTGGATCCACTGTCACTATTCTCAGCATGGGTGCTTAAGTGGGAAGCCAAGTTTGAGGAATTCGTCCAGTATGTAGACAGTACATACCGGCACACAATTCACCGTTGGGCTCACGGGTGCAAGGTTGCATGCTGGGCAGCCCAGGTTGGTTCTTGGGGAAGCCAGATTGCAGGGTGCAGGTAGGGCACCAACCTGAAGACGGCGAGGCTCCTGAAAACCAATGTCCTTGCAGCAGTCGGACACGGATCTTGCAGGATCTCGCAGCAGGAGCTGAAGCAGCTCCTCCGCGTGGGCGATGGTGAATCCACCTGGGGAAGTGCAAGGCATTGGGTTGAAAGAGGGCTGCTGGGGTTGGGATGTGTAAAGGGCGCATGTTGACAGGATGCGAGCAGCTGGCATGCTGCCAGAGCAGCATGCTGGCATACGGCACGTTGTGAACATGACATGTGCTGAAACATGAATACGCAGGGGGGGGGGAGGAATAGGCACCAGCAGGCGAAGGCCGCTGACAGGCGTTCGGGATGCTGTGGTCGGACGCCGCGCGCTTCCGTTTCCCAGTCGCCGGCTGGGCGCTTTCCGCTGCCGCGCCCTCCGCTGCCGCGCCCTGTTGAGCTGCGGAGGGTGGGGGTGGTGTGAGATACAGGTTTGCGTGGGCCTAACGTGTGGAAGGAATGCGCGAAAGGTAAAAATCATACCTGCAGCAGCGTGCAGCCTTGCAGGGAGGAATCGCCGAAGGCTCACGCCCTCCAGCTGTCGCAACTCCAGCTGCGTGGCGCTGCTGCCACAGTGGACGAAGGAAGCGCCTTTTTTGTGTCGCGAGGTGTATTTTTTTTGTCGTGTCGCAAACAGATCCGATTATACTCAACATTATACACCGACGGTTCGCAGCTTTTTCAAAAAAAAGCTGCAAGGTCCTGCGTTTCCCTTATAGGAGCGAAACAGGTTTTCCTGGAAAAAGTGACATCGACGCACACGATACTACCAGAACTGTCCACCTTTGGGGCCCTTTTTTACGGAAACAGTGTGATTTCACTGTCAGATCGGGAGTAACCGCCCATATATAATTATATTGCAGTCCACACCGGTCACCTTAAGATGGCAAGCAGGAGAGTTATACAAATCGGTGGAGCATTGCCGCCAATCAGAGACGCATAGAATATTCCTGGGCGTAGTATCGAATTATGGATATTCATGCAGAAGTTATCAGCGCGACAGATTTCAGATGGCGTATAAAAGAGATTTCCGACTGATCGCCAATCAGAGGAGCCATGAGATTAGATAAACTCCATGAATATGGGTCACACGCGAAATACCATAAGCTGACTGTGCACGTACAAGGAGCACGTTTTTTTTGTATAATTATAGAAGGCGCACGTGCTACAGATTTCAGGGTGTTTTACATGAGATGTTTTGGACTGATCGCCCATAACCGCCAATAAGAAGTGCGAGCGCCTGAGATAGGCACCATGAATATGGGACGACAAGGGAAAGGGATCCCACGACAAAAACGAGATGGTTTTGCAGACGATGGATAAGCCAATCAGCGACGCGATCAGTTTCGATTTATATATTGGTAAATTAAAAAACTGCACCACAAAAAGCCCTTAAGTGTGGCTCCCTCGCGACAAATGCGATGCGACTGGTTCCAGACTTTCGCAACATGCTGACATGGCATGGGTTTGCGACACGACAAAAAAAATTCACCTGGCAGACATGCTGACATGGCATGGGGTTGCGACGAAGATTACAGTGTCACAGTTGAATGCCATACAGTACCCGAAACCATACTGTACCGTCCCCTACTGCTACTGTCCCATTTTACACCTGTCGAGAACAGGTGTAAAATGGGACAGAAGGGGAACAATGGAATCCCACTGTGTGACTAGATGACATGGCAACGCATGTCATGTCATGGCGAAATCGGTTCACCGGTGAGACCCACGCGGGCCGCGGCTGGCTGATTTCACATATGAGATATCTCGATGTTGACTCTCACATTCATTCTTGACCCTTTCGTTTAGCGGCGCACCTCACAATGTTTTTTGCTGTGCCCTGCTTTGTACTGCTGCATGTATTTTTTCCCTTCATACTAACTAATTTCCGGTATATCCTAACATCCTTGCAGAGTTGTGTTTCATTGTTCTACAGGTCGCGTTCGTTTTTGCTATATGTGTGACGCCCCCAGCAACATTCGGGTATTGCTGGCGGCATTCTTGTAGGCCGGCTGACGGGCTGTGCCGCTGCCCGTCGTTTTGATGTTGTCGCAAGCATTCACTGACTGATATTTTGCAGGAATTTACTTTTGGTTTTCGAGCTTCTGTTTTGTATTCGTTCTGTTTCTCCTGTGGTGAGTCTATTTTTCGAGGGCGATGTCTGCACAGTTTGTGCAGCGTGGGTTCGAGCCGCACCTCTCTCACTGACTTTTCCCTCCGTAATTTTGCAGGATACTTTTCACGTTTTCCTGTTTCGCCGCACTCCTGCACGTTTGTTTCGCATTCCTGAACGCCTGTTTCGCATTCCTGAACGCCTGTTTCGCATGTGTGCTGTTGGTCGTTGCGTGTACGTTTGGTTTTGTTATTCATTTTATTTCTGACCTGTTTGCGATTACCGTGTGCAGGTATTTCAAATATCTCATGCTCGTTGGCGAGACGCATGTTACGGTGTGGAAATTGTGAAGAGTGTTGAATTATTTTGCTTATTGGCTTCCAATGCGTATTTGCCTGCGTGTTTTTGTGATGATTGCAATATTTTTTCACTTCGTTCTGACGTTTTCGCATTCGCTGTGTGCAGGTAATTCAGGTTCACCTTTATCGCTGGCGAATTGCATGTTGCTGTATCCAGCAACCTGCTTAGCCTTTAGATTTTAGAACTTAGAAGTCAATCTTTTATAGGATTTGTTTTGTTTGTACCTGACTTAATAACAGTATGCACTGCACATTTATTGTTAAGATGTATAAGCATAGTTATGTAATTAAAATAGAGTAGAAAATAGTGCATGCTGTGCTAACGTGAGCACATTTCCCTGCCAATTGTTAGTTAATTTGCATATGCTAGCTTGTCAAATTGTTTCTTTTCTTCCGTAAACTGTGATATGGTATACTCCATAATCTTTTGTATAAGTTTTGTAGATTCAGTTCAAAAATATAGTCTTCTTTGTGTCGCTGCGACAATAATCAGCCCCGGACTCACTGTTTGTCGCACTGCGACAATAATGAGTCCCGTACTCACTTTTGTCGTCCCAGAATATAATTGATATGTCGCATGGTGCGACAAAAATAAAAGATCATGCGACACAAGTGAAGTGCTACCGTGGACGAACCCGTCCACGACTGAAGGATTGCCGCTGAAGTAAAACTCCAACGGCACCCTGTCGAACACGCGCTGGGTGTCCACCTCTTCGACGGTGTACAGACCCGTCTCGGCATCTCTAGAACGCACCCTGCGCATAAAAACAAAGGCACCTGAACAATAGTTATGCGCGGAAAAACTACACAGGGTTGAGATTGGACAGGCGCTTACCAGGCGAACGTGTTTACGGATCCCTTCTTAACCCTTCCGTACTCCACAAGTGTCCACTACCCGGTGGTACATGGGGATGTACCCAGGAGGGTCTGGGTACATAGCGATGTACCCAAGCTGCGCGATGTGTTTCAATGACTAAATTCATTACTGTGTCATTAATACATGAAAATATATTATCTTAAGACCCTTCCCAGGGTGCCAATATATCGCAGGGCTAATTTTGACTCGATAGCATATCCACTCGTGACGTTCCGAACTCGGCAAACTCAACATTTCATATGGGCAAGGTACGAGATACCGGCTGCTTTAACCGACATTTTGAGGATCAAGGCGACCTCGGATGAAAATTTTGATAAGACACTACGGAAAGAGCAGGTCGAGAACTTGACAACATGGGTCCTCAAATTTTCAAAGGGCCGTCGAGGAGGCAGGTAGTATAAGCAAAATTCCGGTCATTGCGGTATAATCGGCCCTTTTTCGGTAAATTCTAAGAACACATCGAACGCCATGACGTTTGAAGCTGAAACTTTTGGCCGAAACGCCCACCCAATGAATGACACTTGCTTTTTAGGGTACTACATGATGCACGAGCGTTAGATTTGGCGATGCTATTGTTTAAGGAGCACATATGAGGCATCCCCATCGATGTACCCAAGGGATGTACCCAAAAATATCGACTTTTCATTTTCTTTCCGGCGGCATACGGCGGTAGCCGGCGTTTGAGTACACGTGATCAAATAGCCGGCATGCGCGCATTCGCTTATGAGGGATCGGTTTAGGGTATTGTTAAGACATTTGCCCAAGCGGTCGGTGCACAAATGACACGGGAAAATCTGCATACGTTGGGTACATCGTGATGTACCCAAGGCCGGGTAGTGGACACAAGGGAGCCAGGCGGGAAGAGGACGTTGAACCAGTTGTCTTCGACTGGGTGCTTCGTCCTACAGCGTCGGATGTTGGACGCCTTGGGCTCCCCGCGCATGCCCCACTTGCACGCGAAGCACATGTCTGTGTGCGGGGAGCCATGCGCGTCCAGTCCCTGTCGGATACGGCTGGCTAGTTTTTGCTGATAGGCAGCGCTGAACTTATCAGGATCTACTGAGGCTCCTGTCATTGGACGACGAGAAGAAAAAAGTAAGGGAAGTCGAGAAAGAGGTCAGTAATGCACTGCTGGCGGCTTATTCAAGTTAAAGTCGAGTGAAAGCCGCATGCAACACTGCATGCAACCTGCAGAATGTACACACAATCTTCAAAATTCGGTGTACGATGTAACAGTTTTCCCGCGAGCGACACACATGACGAAACGCGAATGTGATTTCGCCGGAAATTTCCGGTGAAATGACGATGGCATCCTGTCAGACCTCGCGATCGCGCGGAAGGTGTTCCCACTTCGTGTCAAATATCGTTTACCCTAGATCCTTGTGGGAGGATCTGGTTAGTAGCCATCAACAAAGGAACCGGGCCGTCTTCGACGGATACGGATACGGTCCGGGCCGAAGCCCGCCTTCGGCGGGCTACGACGTAGCCGGATCCCGCCTTCGGCGGGATCCCTACGGATACGGTCCGGGCCGAAGCCCGCCTTCGGCGGGCTACGACGTAGCCGGATCCCGCCTTCGGCGGGATCCCCACGGATACGGTCCGGGCCGAAGCCCGCCTTCGGCGGGCTACGTCGTAGACGGATGCCAACGAAATAGCGGACCCGTCTCCGTCTCCGCGGATTAACCCGTCTCCGTTGTTGACACTGCTGCAAACACACGAGCGAGGAGGCGTCTGTTGCTGGACAGCGACATTGATGACGCCTCCATCAGACTGCTCCCGGCAGTTCGAGACTCGCCCAAACCATCCACGCCGCCTGTCCCTGTTCCGGCAGCTCCACACGCAAATGATTCCGACGGGATTTTACGCGCGAGACAGCTTTTCGAGGATAACGTGGCGAAGGTGACCGCAATTTATGCGAAAGGACGACACCGACAGTGGGCAAAAGCAGCTCGCGAGCAAGGACCAGTACTTTGAGGCCGCCATCCAAGGACTCCGAAAAGCTTTCCAAGATCGTCGTCGTCCTGAAGAACGAGTTCAGTTCGGCTGGGCTGGACTTGTCCTCGTTTGACTTCGACCGGACGACGACCTCACCAAGGCCGTCATTCCGAAGGTCAACGAACTCTTGTACGACACGCTCGCGTACATCCTGAATACGGATTCAGCGGCTGATGAGCACTTCCTCCTCATCAGGACCGACTCGGTCTCTGACCGGGATGGGCGGCGCGCCCTCCTTGACTTGATCAAAGGTCGTGTTCCCCCAGGGGTGCGCCAAACCCTCCAGGAGGAGCATTCCCAACTTCGATGCCCCGCTCGTGTCGGCCCGCGCCCGTTCCGTTGGCGAGGGAAACAGAGGCGTGTGCGTGACAACCGGTCGGAGGACTGGCCTCCGACCGAAATGCCACGCAAGTACAAGCTCTTCGAGCGCCTCGACCCCGATTTTTATGCGGCGGTTCGTGTGCGCTACCCCATGCCCGCGGACCTCCGACCCGTCCCATTGTCCACGCTCACGAACATGGTGACTCACATTTTTGTGGCATAGGAACAACAACAGGCGGAGCTGGGAGTGGCGGCAGGCAGGGCCCAGCGTTGCTGGGGCCGCCTACTCCGGCGTGGACGAGAGGTTCATCGAGGTGCTTGGGCTGTTGACGACGAGGCTCGAGAAGATTGAGGCCGCGATTAAGTTCCAGAAAGCTGGCGGTGCGGCATCTCTCCCACGGAACAGGCGCGGAAAGGGGCTGGACGGTTTTCGGACCGGCTCAAGCCCTACCCCCCCTGTTGGTTTCGACAGGGACAATCGGCGTGCCCTTTCCCTCTGCCATCGCTGCGGCAGGAAGGGTGAAGGAAAGGAATGCCCCGGGTACAAGGAATGCACCTACGTTGGGAAGAGCGCGGCCGGGGGAACGGCCGCGTACTGCACGCCCGCTGACGGTGAGGGGCAGCCGAGGCCATGCGCACGTTGACGCTGTGTCAAATCTTCCAGGTGGCGGCAGACGATGGGTCGGAGGCATTTGCCGCGGCGGTTGCGGAGTACGGCGCATTGGCGGTACTTGCGGGCGGTGAGTCCGACGAGATTGACGTCTCCGCCTACGGCTTCACGCCTGACTCAGGCAACGGAGTGCTGTCCGAGCTGGAGGCCCTCACTGGCCAGGTGCGAGCCATGGAGGAGAGGGTAGGCGTCCATCTCTCCCAAGCAAGTCTCCCTTGTGGAAGGTGTGCTTGAGCACCGCGCTCCGGTTGGCGCGCCCTCGGCCAACGCCGTGGCGAGCGATGTGCCTCGGCAGGTGGTGCCGCGCGGTGGCGGTGCCTCGGCAGGTGGTGCACTCGCTACGGGTGGCTACATGGGCCAATTTTGTGTGCCGACGGAAGAATTCCCCGGCGGGGTTGACATGGTCCTGGTGCGCCCCCACCTACGTGCCGGCCGTGACGCTCGAGCCGTTAATTTCGGTGGTAACATGCTCTTTTCAGCCGGCTGCTGCTTTATTCGTGGAGCCGTCAGATGCAATCAGACATTATTCCATCGACGAGTTCCTTTCGGACTCGGAGGCCGAAGAGATCGAGAAATCAGAATTTTAGAAATCATTCGTGTGAACCCTGAGCGGTCGCGACCGACGGGCCGCCCGCGGCAGGCAATTGGGTGCGGTGCTCCGCCCCCTGGCCTTCGGCCTCACTTCGTACTGCTTGCATGCTTTCTCGGGCTCTTGGGCATTGGCTTCGCCGGTGCGGCAGGCATCGGTGGTGCTTCGGGAAGCGGCATGCTCGCTACCGATGCGCGGCCAACGGCTGTGCCCCCGCCGGACTAATGGCGACCGGAGGGATATTACGCCACAGACCACAACCCTCGCGGGTGGACTTGGTATCCTGGGCCGTCGTGCCCGCAGGTGGTGGTACCTTTTCTCGGACCGTGGGAAACTTTTCTCGGGCCGGGGTGGGACGGTGCTCCGCCATCGCCGCCGTACTCACCACCGCCTTCGGATCATGAGCCGGATGGAGGAGGTGGTGCAGCCCTTTCTGAACGGCAATCGGCAATCGACTCGTGACGGTCTTTACACCGACGGCAGCTACGGGATGGACTTAACAGCCCCATTACACCGGGCTGGCGGCGACAATATCGCGGACATCTTCACACAACCCCTTCCTCCACGGGCTGTCCTACTACGGACTTGAGCTTCAATCGGAGGTAGTCTCTGACACTGACTCCGGCTACGGCTCGGCTATGGACGAGGTTGATTGACGGCATGACTCTGGTGGTGCACCGGCATGGGGAGCCTGGTGCACAAATTTACCTTGACAACGGCGGCATCTATCAACGGGCTTCGCTTCATGTACCGTAGTCTCTTTCGGCAGTTTCAATCTTGAGAATTTCAATTGTGCTTTGCAATTTGTTTGTGTTTGCTACGGCAGTTCAATCGAGCTTTTCAACTGCAGCCGTGTGTTTCATTTGGCAGTTTAACCCTGAAGGACTTATCATAATTGCACAGTAGGTGGTGTAGCTTATGCTGCTTAACTATTTTGCTGTGTGCTGTATTGCACTGAGTGACTGTATACTAGCACCCTAGACACCATCTCCAGTATGGAGGTGGTGTGCCGAGTTCTGACCAGGCAGCCTTGACAGGCAGGCCCCTGAGTCAGAGTTTCCGGACTGAGATCGTGACTAGGGTACGAGTCCGAGTATAGTTCGTGTGACCGTTCCGGGTTTAGGTTTAGGTTATAAGTTATCACTTCTCAATATTCAGTTTAAGTTGTTATCCGAAAGTAGCACTCGACTGCGATACCTGATATATCTGAATATGCCGAACGGGTATATTCCCCTAAAAAGTCTCGCGGAGGGAAATGTGTCGCCATGAAACATAAAGTCTCGCGGATGGAAATATGTCGCCATGAATAAAAAAGTCCCTCGGAGGGACAATTTGTCGCCACGAAAAAAAGAAAATGTGACGCCAATATGTACGCACGTGCATATGGAAGAATTGAACCCCGTGTAAAGATCGATATACCACACATTTTTTTACGAAGCTAATAGGTAATGTCAAGGAAATGAACATGTTGACAGAAACGAGTTGGGGAAGCAAATAATTTTAGTAACGGTACGGTGGCAGTTAGATTATTATTTATAATTTCAAACAGTAAGTGACCGGTAGACATTGATCACTAAACTATTCCGCAGTAAATCAAACAGCAAATGACAGATAACGTAATAGACGGTTACTTGTAAATTCAAACACCGACAGTCCCAACTAAAAGATTACTTAATACAGCAAACAGTGAATGCGGAAAACATCACTAGGTTATCAAATGCAAATTCTAACAGTAATTCTAATCTAAGCAGCTAAGGTTCGTAAAATTTGCCTTGCCTTGATGCCGCACACGTAATTCTTCGCGCTGATGTCTTGATGCCGCACGACCTGTAGGGTACCTGCAAAATGCGGTAAAGCGCGAAGTCAGGCAGGACGTTGGGGACCGAACCCAAGCCGACAGACAAGCTGTACGGACGTCGCCCTCATAACAGCTTCAAAGCCGAGCGCTAGGCATATAAAACACATGCCTGTAAATTGACAGGCGGAGTCAGGCAGAGCGTTGGGGATCTAACCCAAGCTGACAGACCAGCTGTACGGACGTAGTCGCCCTGACAAATGAGACCTATGCGGAGCCATAATTTGAGAAATCTGCCCACGTCGTTGTTGTCGATTTCAACCATAAAATACAAAATCCCGTAAGTCGCAGCGAATACAAAATCAGCTGTCTTAAAAACCATCTCAGCTAAAACCTGCGACTATGCACGCCAACACGCACACTCAGCCAGGGAATGTCAAGAACGAAAACAAATAATACATGGTCGTATCTCCTAGGAGAAACAGGGTATGGTTATGCTTCTTATGAAAACGACAAAAAACTCCACGCACATCGTGTGCGCGGCCATGCCTCGCTCTCACGAGTGGAACTAGCAGCCGTTGCAACCCGTAGCAAAAACAGGAGCGAAAGTGGAACATACAACCAAGAAGTGCAAAATACATGCAGGTGTAGTGGGGAAACGAAAGCAAAGCAGGGCACATAAACTTCACAGCAAATACAACCTGCAGGTGTGCAGCCGCCAAGAAGATATTTGGAAATGAATTTGATGCGGTTGCCACACGGAAAATAAGACTAATAGACTGCTGCTAGCTGCGGCGTTCGTGTCGAATGGAATCCAACGATTTCGTCGCATCACGATCGGAACAGATTCTGCATTTCTGATTGGCACGTCGTTCATCTCCGATCTTGAGAGCAGCCTGCGCAAGTCAGAATGCGGTCGGGGTCCGCGGGCGTTCTCGCTTCTCGGTGTCACGTCGACGCGACGTCGGTAGACGAACGGGCTGGCAATTGAATGCCGATGATGATGCGCATGCTGTCATCTCGCGCCAAATTCACTTGGCGATGGCCGATGCAGAACTTTCTGAGAAAAATGTCACGACAAGAAGTGAAATGGATTCTCTAAGGGTTCGGATCATTTCCCCCGGAAAATTCTGCAACCGACCTGAAAATTCTGCAGCCAACCCGAAAATTTTGCATGGCGACAAAAACCCCCATTATGGCGACAAAAAGTAGGAGAGGGTAGCTTAAGGGTTCTTGTTATCATTGGTTAATTATGCTCGACGTGGCAGCATGCCCAATGTAATTGAGGCACGGTTCGCGACCCAATAAGGAAAGATTCCGCGGAACTTTGGAGGTACTGATGGGGACGGATCCGAAACGGATTCGCGAGGTCATCTCCGCGTTTGCCACCTCGGATAGATCCACGGAAGTGACGGGCAATGTCGCGACATTACACGGAATCCAGAATTGACCGTATAATGCCTGTGTTGTACGTCTATCGTATGTGGCTATGCAAAGTATGTGTCAAATAGGTTCTCTGGACCTCCATCCGTCACGGAAACTGTTTCACGTGCAACGTGGGAAACCAATAAATGCGTCCAGTTCTCGACAAATCACCGACCAGACTCTCCCGTCATCCAAAGAAGAAGAAAAAAAAAAACATGACTCAATCTCAGGAAACTGCTGAAACAATTTACAGTTAATGACGGATAACTCACAATTGAAAATCCCCAAATTTTGAGTCGAAGAAATAAGCATTGTCTGATATCATCGTGTGACCTTAATCGAGAACCATGTGGCTTTCATACTCATTTTAATCTCTACTTCATGTTTCGTTTGCTCTATTGCTTACGAGTACATTGATTCATGTGAAGATACTCAAAACGAAAACCCGAGGAAATCCTGGATGATAATGCACCACCTTACTTACTGTGATGCAATATGTACCTTGCAAACTGTTGGTATTAAAAGAGATGAATGAATATATGAAATATCGGAGTTCATATTGGTTACAACCATTAAACATATGTACCAATGGCCTCTTTGTCCAAAGTTATGGTCTGCATACCCATGCGGAAAGTCATATAGCATTTCCGCGGAGAGAAATATTATAGCTCTGGCGTAAGCTCCTGCTGATCTGCTGGTGCTACTTTCAGGTGGCAAACATTGCTAAGAGAGCATTGCTGTAGCACATCTGCATCCTAATGTTGCATCTGGTGCCATGGGCATCGCATTTACACAAGATGTCACTTTGTTCTCAAAGAATTTCATGCGAGATGCTGCGATTCGTGAGCAGAGGCTGAGAGTTATCAGATGCGGGGAAGGCCCAAACAATCGAAGCTGGCTGTAGAGCCGTCAAACTCTTCGAAGCAAAGCATGTGCAGATCTTACTCGTTGCAGTCTTGTATTTACTTGGTGCATCAGTGTCAGCGCGTGAGGGGGACAAATGCCGTATGCTGTTCACCGATTGGCGCCCTTGCCGGGAACAGATTCTCCTCCACATTCCGGTGTGGCAGGGTCTCAGCTTGCCTCATTCATGAATGCCTCGAACTGCGCCTCGAGATGCTGCTGCTGGTTCATCTGGGGCGGCCCGCCATTGGAAAGGGGGGGTGGCATGCCGCTTGGAGGTGCCCCTATTCCGCCTCTGCAACATATCGGGGGACACATATTGAGATGGGAGGAGCAGGGGTTGCGCGGGGTTTGGGAAAGAGAGAGGTGTGCCATCCATCAGTTCATGAAGAAACATGGGATGGGGATGAGGTTAAACTGCGAACAGCGCTTGGTATCCACCGAGGACTCGCAGGCGTGCAGCTCTTAGGTGTGCGATGCATAGCCTTGCAGCAAGCAGCCAAATGTCCTCTCCTTGGGTCCATGCTAAGACAGTCTCAGGGGGGGGTGCATCAATCTGAATGGAGTGTAAGCATCATCTCGCTGGTAAGTGGCAAGCTGCGCACCTAGGGGGTGGCATACTGCCGCGCCCATCATCTCCAAAGCTGCCCTGTCGTTGTGGAGGGGGCCCCAGCCCCTCGCCACCTGGAGGCATCCTATGTCCCTCCATCATCCCTGCTCAAGTGCCCTCACCCCAGGGGCCAGGGGGGACTCATCAGGCCGCGCTCCAGCATTGCGTGCATTTCATTGAACCAGCGTTTCCCCACTGAACTCCTTGCACCCCGGATGTGAGGGTCAGGAGTGGGTCACCGGAAAGGGGGTTGGGAGAGTTAGGACCGGATGGGAAAAGGCGTAAATGTGAATGTTTGTATGCAGCTCATGTGAAGGTTAGGATGGGTTTATGAGGAAGCAGGGTGTGAGGGTTGTTAGGATGGGTTTATGAGGAAGCAGGGTGTGAGGGTTAGGACGGGTGCACGGCGAACGTGGATATGCGAGATTGTGTGGGGTGGGCGGGGTGGGGAGAGGGGTGGGGGAGGGAGGCAAGAGGGGCGGGCTTACCGGGTCCGCTTGAGGACCCTCCATACGGCATGCCTTGGGGCGGCCGGAGAGCGCCCGCCCCAGGAGACTCTCCCAGAGGTCCGGGCGGCCCACCCATGCCAAGCCCTCGCATGTTCATGGGTGGTGGGCCGCCATGGAGGGGGCCCGAAGGCGACCACTGCTGCTGGCTGGGCATTCCCATCGAGCCCATCGAGGTTGGGGGCGGCAGGAGGGAGGGGGACGGCATAGGTGAAGGCGGCATGTTTCCACCACTACTGTTGCTCTGCGGCGGGGGCATTGATGTGGGGGTGCCAGGGCTGGTTCCACTGAGCCAAGGGGGCAGGCTTCCACGCCCGGGCTGCGGAGGCGGAGGCGGAGGCCCTCCCTGCGGAGGCGGAGGTGGAGGCCCTCCTTGAAAAGCTGCGCACGGGCATGTCCCCACCCGCAATGCCGAGAGACATCAGGCACGCGGAAACATTCACAAAACCGACGAAGAAGAAAAGTCACAAAGCAACATTTTGCCAGCCAAAGCCCTAAAAAGCAGCAGTGGCGAGCCGCTTTGGGCTGACCCAACACCGAGCCCGAGAGATGAATGCCCGAGAAGGCTTGGAGGTCCATCTATTCAGTGATGGCTCACGCAGGGATGGTTCCATCATGTCCCGGCACGGAGGCCCTCATCCCCCGAGGGCCGTCGCAAGATCGGCCTGAGGATCCCTGCAGTACACGCGCCTTGAGCGACGTCAGGAAATAAGTGTGGCTTCCGACGTACCAGTGGAGAGGTGCTGCTGCTGCTGCTGCTGCTGCTGCTGCTGCTGCTGCTGCTGCTGCTGCTGCTGCTGCTGTTGCTGCTGCTGCTGCTGCTGCTGCTGCTGTTGCTGACCAAAGTTGGGTGGTGGGCCTGGAGGGACGGAGGGACCTCCCGATGGGGGACCACTCCCCATTGGTTGGTTCATCATCCCAGGGGGGCCCTGCTGGCTTCCCATATTTGGAGGCAGTGGCTGACGCAAATCATGCTGCTGGTGTTGCTGCTGGTGTTGCTGTTGCTGGTGTTGCTGCTGGTGTGCTGGCTGTGTTGATGCTGCTGTTGTTGATGATGTTGCTGGTGCGGCTGATGTTGATGCTGCGGCGGTGGCGGCTGCTGCTGCGGTGGCTGCTGCTGCTGTTGCTGTTGCCCTCCTCCCATTGGGGGCAGCTGCCCACCCAATGGTGGGGGTGGCATTCCATGAGGGGGGGGTGGACCGCCATGGGGGGAGTGGGTGGTGGGCCGCCGAACGAGGGTGGGCCCATGGGCGGCATGAGGTTATGCGGGGGGGGTCTGTTCTGCGGGTTAGGTGGCTGCATCATCTGCTGAGCCATTGGTGGCCTGGGCATTTGTCCTCCGGAGGGAGGCAGTTGCCCAGGGGAAGGCGGCGGCGGGCCTGAAGAGTGCACGGGCCCGCCTGAGGGGGGTGGTGGATGTCCTTGGGGAGGCATGGGCTGGCCCGAGGGGGGCATAGGCTGGCCCGAGGAGGGCAATGGATGACCTGGAGGTGGCATAGGCTGGCCCGAGGGTGGTGGTGGTTGGCCGTGGGAGGCATGGGGGGCCGAGGAGGGAGGGGGTGGCTGACCCGGGGGTGGCATGGGTTGGCTGAGGGTGGCGGCGGCTGGCCAGGGGAGGCATGGGCTGGCCAGAGGGAGGGGTGGCTGCCACAGAGGGCATGGTGGCCAAGAGGTGGTGGTGGCACTTGGGGGTGGCGCAGGCTGTCCAGAAGGAGGGGTGGCTGCCCAGAGGGAGGGGGGCTGCCACGATGGGGTCCACTAGGATAAGGCGTGGTGGCATCGCCTGCCCCAATCACCAAACTCCCATTAACTACACATAACTCTCCTGTGCCACAAACGAGAAAAGACCCCGTACATCGACCAAGCTGCAGGGCCAATGCAGACACCCCTAAAACCGACTCTCCACGGGACCAAGCTGCAGGGCCAATGAGGCGGTTTCACCCCTACATCGGCTCTCCTGGGACAAGCTACCACAGGGCCAATGGGCGAACACCCCTACATCGACTCTCCTGGGACCAAGCTGCAGGGCCAATGCGCAGACACCCCTACATCGACTCTCCTGGACCAAGCTGCAGGGCCAATGGGCAGACACCCCTACATCGGCTCTCCTGGGACCAAGCTGCAGGGCCAATGCGCAGACACCCCTACATGCATGCCAGAGGAGGCCAATGTGAGGCGGAGGACGGGCCTCCTCGTGATGGCCGCCTACCGTGCATGTATGGCGATTGCGAAGCCCCTGGAGGAAGGCCTCCTGAAACAGGTCCTTGAGGCCGCATCATGCCCATTGCTGCACCCCCTGGCCCCGCCGGTGGCCCGCCTGGGCCAGGTGGGGGCCCTCCGCGCGCCCCTGCTGACCCTACGGGTGGGCCCCCCGGCGGAGGAAAGACGGCGCGGCCAGGGCGCGGCTGGGTGTGAGCCTGCACCAGGCACACGTTGCCCTCCTCCCAACATCAATTGCTGGTGATCGTACAAGCGAACTGTTGAGAACCGTAGATGCCGACAGAGCTGGTTTTATCACCTGGTCAACCGGAGCTGCTGGAGGCGGCGTTGGCGCGACTGGTGGCTCCGGCTCTGGCTCCGGCTCTGCAGGATGGGAGCGTCGATCCAACGGCCGTTACGTCAGCACGTATCCAAAGAACAACAAATGGGGTGGCAAAGACCCGGGGCTTGAGAAGCGCCGCGAGCTCGGGCGCACCTGGCTCGGGCGGCGGGATGAAGTGCGCCTCGAGAGCCACCTCCGCGGCCTCCACTGCACGCCAAGTAGGGCCCCGCCGGCTCAGCACACGCCAAGCACGGCTCCGCCGGCTCAGCACGCCAAGCGGGGCCCCGCCGGCTCAGCACCAAGCAGGGCCCCGCCGGCTCAGCACGCCAAGCAGGGCCCCGCCGGCTCAGCACACGCCAAGCACGGCCCCGCCGGCTCAGCACGCCAAGCGGGGCCCCGCCGGCTCAGCACCAAGCAGGGCCCCTCCGGCTCAGCACACGCCAAGCGGGGCCCCGCCGGCTCAGCCGCCAAGCGGGGCCCCGCCGGCTCAGCACACGCCAAGCGGGGCCCCGCCGGCTCAGCACGCCAAGCGGGGCCCCACCGGCTCAGCACCAAGCACGGCCCCGCCGGCTCAGCACACGCCAAGCAGGGCCCCGCCGGCTCAGCACCAAGCAGGGCCCCGCCAGCAAGCATGGCTACTTACGGGCTCACCACCGAGTGGAAGAAATGTTCGGGAGTGAGAGAAGCGTTTAGGAGAGGCTACGAACGGGCGGATAAGGGAGAGGGAGCGAGGATTTGGCAGAGGGAGCGAGGATTTGGCAGAGGGAGCGAGGATTTGGGAGAGGGAGCGAGGATTTGGGAGAGGGAGCGAGGATTTGGGAGAGGGAGTGAGGATCTGGGAGAGGGTGTAATCGTCCGGTAAAATGTGTCTTCGGGAGAGTGCACATGCGTTCCAGAGAGGGAGCAGGCGATCCGGAGAGTGAAGGGGCGCTGGGGAGAGGAAATGGCGGGGAAGGGAGGCAGCGATTGGGAGAGGGAAGGGGCATTTGAAGCAGGCGACTGGTGCCAGCGGGGCTCGGCGGCATCCCGCGGCCTGGGAGCAGACTTGTCCGCTGCTGGGGGCAACACGCCGAGGAAACCGGGAACACAGCTGCAATCAAGCAGTGATCGAGAAAGCTGCCCTCGTATGGAGCACTGCAGGGCGAGTGCGGCGCTGCAAGGGCTTCAGATGGGAAGCCAGTCAGCGCTAGCGACTCGAATCGTACATGCGGTGAGGGTATCAGCAGTGATGGACACATGCAGCTCTTCGTCGCCGCCCTCTGCCGGCTTGGCATCCTTTTTCGTCTGCACAGCACCAACACTCCGCTCCGATCATGTCCCGCGGGCTGCACAACAGCCTGGTTACATAGGCTGGTGGCATAGGCTGGTGGCACAGGCTGGTGGCATAGGCTGGTGGCATAGGCTGGTGGCACAGGCTGGTGGCACAGGCTGGTGGCATGAGCTGGTGGCACAGGCTGGTGGCATGGGCCAATTGGCATGGGCTGGTGGCATAGGCTGGTGGCATAGGCTGGTGGCGGTACGGTGGCATAGGCTGGTGGCATAGGCTGGTGGCATAGGCTGAGTGGCATAGGCTGGTGGCATAGGCTGGTGGCATAGGCTGGTGGCACAGGCTGGTGGCATAGGCTGGTGGCATAGGCTGGTGGCATGGGCTGGTGGCACAGGCTGGTGGCATGAGCTGGTGGCATAAGGCTGGTGGCATAGGCTGGTGGCATGGGCTGGTGGCATGGGCTGGTGGCGCAGGCTGGTGGCACAGGGTTTGGTGAGCTGGTGGCACAGGCTGGTGGCACAGGCTGGTGGCATGGGCTGGTGGCACGGGCTGGTGGCAGGAGGCTGGTGGCACAGGCTGGTGGCATGGGCTGGTGTCCCCCTGGCGTCCCCACGGCGTCCCCCTGGCGGCGTCCCCCTGGCGTCCCCCTGGCGAGGCGTCCCCCTGGCGTCCCCCTGGCGCCCCCTGGCGTCCCCTGGCGTCCCTCTGGCCAGTGCCGGTTGCCTTTTCAGAACGATCAGGCAGGGCGACTCGTGGCTGCGATGTCACCAAGTGTGTGCGTGTGTGATGTGGTGGGCAGCTGGGCGCACCTTCTTCTCTTTGACCCCCTTTCCTCGCAGCACCAGCTTCACGTTGCAGGCCTGTGCAGCACCAACCTCCCATCAGGGCTCCCATCAGGGCTCCCATCAGGACACACACTGTATGGCATGAGGCGCAGCCACCGAGACCGGCCCGCCACCATCCCGTACAGAAGGCAAACAGGCAGGGACAGAGTGGCACCATGGGCAAACACACTGTACGGCATGAGATCCGCCGGCAAAAGCCAGCCCACCATCATCCCAGTGGAGTGAGAAGCAGTCAAGAACAGGGCGGGGCCGTGGCAAAAACCGTTCAATTCGACGATCCCAAACCAAGCGCAGAGCGAACCCATCACAAACATGAATCACAGCCGAGAATGACGGGTTGCTGGGAACTCATCCAGCTTTGCACCCCAGGTCCGTCATGGAAATATTCCATTCCGGTGCTCAAGCCCAGGCAAGCTAAAGGTTTAAACCACACAGGGGATCCCCAGCTGGGCATAGGGCAAACACCCTGACCCTGACCCTGACCCTGACCCTGCCC
>LGRX02033610.1:0-41971 GCA_001247695.2 Cymbomonas tetramitiformis | reverse complement strand
TTCCATCCTCCTCCTCATCGCCCTCCTCCTCGCCCTCCTCTTCCTCTTCGTTCTCCTCCTCCTCGTTCTCCTGACCATCTTCCTCACCAACCGGTTCCTCACCTTCTACCTCCTCATCCCCATCGCCTACCTCGTCATCATCCCCAACCGACGCACCTTCCTGCGTCTCTTCCTTTTCCTCTTCAACATCCCCACCCGTCTCACCAGCTGCAACTTCCGCAAGGGTCTCGACGCCACTCTCCTGAGCCTCCACAGCAGTCTCCTCCCACTCAACCATCTCGTTGTGCTTCTTCAGCATGTCCTGCACGACTTTCGGCTCGACATCCCGGTTCAGGCGAGGCAAGTTACTGGTCTTGGAGCAAGTCTCGTTGGCGTCGAAGAAAGTACCATCGTACCTGTAAACAAAAGTTTAACACCCATCACCTTTCCGCATAAAAAAATAGTTCACGGCTTTAACCAAACCGTGGTAGATGGACTTACTTTCCGGCGCTCATGTCCTCCAAGAACTTGGACGCCTCTTCAGTTTTTTTTCGCCTTCCCCTTAGAGCTTTGAAGCTCTAGCTGTGAGCGGACTTCTTGACGAAGCAGCACAAACGAACACAAGTCCGTGAAGGCGCGTGTGGTTCCGACGAAGCCCAAAGTCGCGCATTGCTTCTTCTTCTTCAAGTGGAGCTCGCCATTCTCGTCCTTCACGGCGAACTTGACGTTCTCGTTCACTTTCAGGAAAACCTGAGACATGTGTTTGTCTTCAGGCGTGATGGTTGCATGTAACACAATAAAATAAAGACCGGCTTCCACCGTACCTGATATCTTTGTGTCGGATTAAGACGTTGGAATTCCTTGTTGTCGAACAAGGAGTTGAAGCCGAAGGGGGAATCCTTCCCCAAAGCTTCGCAGTTCTCGCGAAGCAAGGCCTCCAGCCGCTCGTCGGGCCCGATCACCTTTTCGTGGATGTGGGCCATCCTCTTGAAGAACATCAACGAGTATAACGAAGGGTCGATGTGAGAGAACAAAACAACCAACTTCTGTGGTTTGGCCACGGTCTTGTCAATGGAGGACATCAGCCATTTGAAGGAGGTGTAGTCGTCGAAAAAAGTTTTTTTCTTGGACCCCTTCTCGTTGTGGACGATGCGCGAGAGGGCGAGGCATGTAACCTCCTCCTTGGTGATGTCCTCCGACACCACGATGACGTTGCATTCCAGAAACCTTTTGTCCCGCGCCTCTAGTTTTTTTCCGCCTACCACGGCGCCATCTTGGAAGGCACGAGTGAAAAACTCGTGCCTACCATGTCCGTCAATGGCAATGTACCGCTTACTGAAAACAAAAACAAACACAGCACGCCATTTAAAACGACAAAGAACATGGGTTAAATGGTTAGAGAAACTATTTATAAAAAAATATATAAAGTGTTTACTTCAGCTAAAGCTACCACTGGCTGTCTAGCATCCACAAAGGACATTGCGTCCTACGTATTTTTGCGTTTCGCTCAGCGTCTTTTTTATTCTTGAGTCTCCTCTTAGCTACTGCCACGTTTGGAACATTATACCAGCTAATGGGAACATGGTTCTTCCTGCAAGAATCTTCCTCATCTTCTGAGGATGTAACATCTTCAAGCAACACTAGCTTAAAACCCCCTGTCTAAAATGCAACGCCTACGTCTAGTAATTTCTTTGTTGATCCTAATTCTTTCAGCTTCTCGGTTCATTGCACGTCTTCTTTGAAAGGCGCGCACGCCTTTAAACAGATCTCTGCAACAAATTAAAAGACAAGAAAGAAAACTTTAGGAGCAAGAGTCCTGAAGGGAGTCAGTAGACCTGCAGGTGAACAGCAAATAAACAAGAAGAAAGTCACCATGCAAAACCAAGAAGAGTTCAAGCACTAACCTTTTTTTGCTGAATAAGAAAAGCGTTCATCGATGAACGCAAAAGCGTTCATCGATGAACGCTTTTTAAAAAACACTGCTAAAGAAACAAGTGTTTTGACCGGTTTAAAGAAAAGTGTTCATCGATGAACGCTTTCTTTATTTTGTTGCTGAAGCCTGAGTATTTTAAACTGTTTTTAAGAAAAGCGTTCATCGATGAGCGCTTTCCTTGCTTTCCCTATTTTTTTCCTGACAAAAAAGCTGAATCACATAGAAATATCGCAGCTTTTGCAACTCCAAAGCGCAAAGTTTTAAGAAAAATACAAGGAAAACTAAGAAAAGCGCTCATCGATGAACGCTTTTCTTAAAAACAGTTTAAAAAACTCAAGCTTCAGCAACAAAATAAAGAAAGCGTTCATCGATGAACACTTTTCTTTAAACCTGTTAAAACACTTGTTTCTTTAGCAGTGTTTTTTAAAAAGCGTTCTTCGATGAACGCTTTTTCACACTTGTCTCTTCTACCTTTTGTCAGCGCAGTTCTTCAAGAAGGTTTAGTGAAACTTACCCGTGGGCCTTAGGATCTCCTTTTTTGGCGCGGCGCCAGATCATGGTTTGGGAAAGGTCGATGCCGTTTTTCTCAACGGACTTCTCCACGTTGACACCGTTGTGATTGTGTCCTCTTGGGTTGTCAGCGAAAGAGCAGTCCGCGAGCTTCAGCACTTTCTGCTCAACGAAACGCTGTTCCATCACGTCCGCGTAAACCAACCTTTCCGTGTTGCCATCCCCGGACTTCTTGGTGGTTCCTTTTTTTGCAGGCATCTTTGCTTGTTTCTTTTGACTTTAAATCTTTGCGCTTTTTATTTGGCGGCTAGAGTTCTTTACTAGCTCTCAACTGTCTTCAGGTTTTCTTCGACTTCTCTTTCCGAAACACGTCGACTCCTTTGGTCAGTGTCGTTCTCGACTCGATATTTTTTCGCCTCGATATATTTTTTTTAATTTTCAAAGCGTTTCCTCGAGTCGAATATTTTGAAGGTTTCGCCTCGACTCGACACTCGACTCGATTTTTTCCTTCGCCTCTCTTTCCGAAACAGCTAGACTCGTTTGGTCGGTGTCGTTCTCGACTCGACTCGAAAATTTCCCACCCGTCGCCTCGACTCGATTTTATTTCGGCGTCGCCTTTTATTTTGGCGACTAGAGTTTTTTAAGGCCTCTCCTCGACACTTTCACTTCGGGAGTGCATTTATTTTACCGACTTCCTAGGGCTAATGCAATGTCCACTCAATTTGTTACTTTTCGCTGCCTTGAAACCGGGGATGTCGTTCGTGAAATTCCTATTGTTTGGCATCTTGGAGACCCTTTTGTGACTAGCGACACACTTTGCAATGTTTTTAGTCTTGACAAGAAAGAAGATCTTTCCGTCACCTCCGAGTACGATGACTCCGTTGCTTGCTCTTTGAACCTGTTTCCCGTTCACGCGGGCTTCTTGCACAATGTGTACGGTACTCCTACCGACGACAACATGCCAATCTTGGTAAGCGACAGCGAAAGCGATGACAGCGATGATGAAGAAGACATTATTTACACCGGCGAGTGCAAGACTCCCCGGATCTCACCAAACACGAAGCCCAAGCCCACGGAGTCCGTCGCTTCGACAAACCTTTCCAAGTCCGACTCGACTTCCACTCACGCCTCTTCTTTTAAGTGGCCCGCAGATTGCAAACGTGTGAACAAGGTCCCCTTCGACGTCGATGGCAATGTAACTTTTGGTCACCACATGTCCTCACCTCTTCCTAAACCAACCGGGAAGGGCGGTCTACCGCTGAACAAACTTGACTTCCATGTCACGAACCGTTCTTGGTCCCACGCCTGCGCCACAACTTGGGCGGAGGTAACCCGACAAGATGCTGTCAAGGACTGCAACTCTCAAGTTCGACTTCAAAACTGCCTTGGAGAAAAACTTTGCAGGAATACGGAGTGCTCTTTCTTTAAAACCCATGACAAAGAGTTCGTTCAGAGAAGTTCTCAACAACGTGGCAAACGCTCCGCTTCTGCTTTCCTCGGCGTTGAGGTATTTTAATCCCAAGGTTTTCCCGTACACTTTCCCCACTTTTCCAGTAGGACCTTACGCTTTTCTTTTCTTCTTTCAGATTGAAGGCCCTCCATGCAAAAAGTGTCAAGAACCCATGGAAGTTATTACCTGTGGTGCCCGGGCTACTTTGGTCCGCATCGACCTTCCCGCAGCCGAAGGCCACCTACTGCTCTTTAGACACGAAGGCACCCATGCCTGCCAACCCATGGATAAAAGGGGAAGGCCGTTGTTTCCAAAGAAACCCAAGACGCCATCAAAGAAGCCCTTCCCGTTTTCGGTGGTCGCTTCACTTCCGAGAAGCTGAAGAACTCCGCCACAACGGTTGCCTTCGAGAAGATGCTTTCCTCTCCGGACGGCTCTCCCATCGACGTGTACAAGGTATCGCCCTATTTTTGTGTTACCTTTCCGTTATACGTCGGGGACATGTTATTCTTAATGCATGGTTCCATTTTAGGTGGCCCGCGAAATGCAAGACGCTCGCGCCGTCCGCGACGTGATGAAAGAACACCGTGCGACTCAACGTGCCCCCGAGCGTGCTGCTGATGACGAGGTCAAGGAAATGAAACGGATCCTAGACTCAAAGGGATACCGTACTCTTCTTTTCGACACCGCACCTCTGAACTGGTTCATGTGCCCCCTGGACTTGCCGTGGTCCCCCGCGAAGATCATGCTGTTGATGGACCGCATTCTCGGCAAGCCTCCGTTCATCGGTTGCTACGCATGTTCTGATGGTGGCCACAGCTGCATTAACGGTCGCGTTGTCGAGAAGGTTGCAACGGTCGTGCCCGGAATTGGGTTGATAAAACTAGCAACCTTCGTGCTGCCGGCGGGTGAACGCGGTGTGGATGAGGAGAAGATGTGGCAAGGCATCGACTACGCTTGCCGGACGGTGGCCATGGAGGACGCCGACTTCGCGAAATATCGAGACAAGGAGGTTTGGGTAAAGACCAACCCAAAAGGTGAGATTTGCTTTCGTCCCGTCGGTTTCGTCCGTGACGCGGGTGGCGGAGGCTGGATCGGCATCCGCTTGAACTACAACAAGTTCATGCGCCGGGAGGACCGAAAGAAGTACATGACGCGGGACGAGGCGGGCAACTCGTTGGAGAAAGGCTGTGACTTGCACCTCGTTGCGAACATGGGGATACACGCTCGGTGTTTGGACAAGAGTTTCGAGGAGACCCAGTTCCGGACACTGTTCACACGGTGGTACGAAGCACAAGCCCCCAGACGTGTGATGGACGCACGTGCGCGCCTCTTCGACTTCATCATGGAGCAAGAGAGCAAGAGCGTGCAATCCTCTTTGTCTTCGCTCGTTTTATTTTACGAAGGTGAAGGCGAACGCACCCTGCAGCTTTTCACACAAAGCAAAGGGGCTAACCCGGCGGAGCAACTCTTCTCCAAGGACGGCAAACTGATCGGCGTGAATCTGCCGGCCTCCGAGTTCTTGCACCTGGAGAACGTGACGTACATCACTCAGTCCGCCTGGTTGGAGCACGTAGGAGAAGGTGGCCACAGCCAGCGGGACTCCCGCACGAACACCCTCTACGATGAGCGGCGAAGGGTGTACACCGCCATGCAACGCGCACGCCACACCGCGTACGACGTCCTTGAGGAGGTGCGTGAAATATATGTCACTCCTGGTCCAGTGACGACGGAGACACGCAGTCACCGACCAAACCAAGTCCGATCGATGGGGAAGAGGACTAAGACTAGGGTGACGATCGACGAGCCTGGAACGCCGACTCCGGCCATCAAGTTGGTGCGGGCATGCCTCGAGAACCCTTTGGAGTTCCAATGGCAGTTCGACCCAAACACCGAGGACCCGGCCGCCCGTTATGTTTGGCAGTCTTCCCAAGAGGTGGACGAGGCTCTCGTGGTGCAATATTTGGAGACCGCGGTGCACTTTCATTCCGAACATCGCTACGTGGACACTCGCCGCGTGTCCGTCGGGTCTTTGGACGAGGTGCGGTACCAGACAAGCACCACGAAAGGCCACGCGCAAATGTTGGCTCGCATGTTCTTGCAGCCTGACAAGCGCTTGAAAGTGATACAGGTTGGCCAACCCACCGTCCGTTTAACCGCACGTGGAAGACACGACGGCTTCCTGGACCGCAGTTACACCTTGTCCTCTGGTCGAGGTGAACCCTCGCGGGTGATATTTGGTCATCTGGCCCGGGCGGCGCAACAACGCATCAGCTGCTCATGCTACTCATGGCGCCAAACGATGACTCGCGTGGGAAGGTCGACTTCGGTGAAGCTTTGCTTGTGCCTGTCCACCCTCCTATTCCGCGCGGGGTTCAAACCTGGACATGCATTTTACGTGCAATCGGGGTTTACCACGGAGGAGATCGACGACATCTTAACGGCGCTGGGATCCCGCCTCACCACCGGCGATCGTGTCGGGAGTGAGGAACTGGCCTACGGGCAATGGATGGTGGTGCCCGGTACCGGTAGGAAAGCAAGATGCGCGGCCTCCGAGTCCCGCAAGGGTTGCGTGACAGCGAAGACCCACAAGCAATCCCAGCCCATCCTTTCAAAGGATGGCCCAAGGGTGGTGGTCATGGGTCGGCGCAAGGTGAATGGTCAGTGGGTAAACCACAAGTTTCAATTCTGTCTTCTCCACCAGTGTTGCGCTACGGTATTGCCCAACTACTGTGATGTACCGCCTTCACCTACGGACCTGGTTGTGGCACATGGGTTGTCACTAACTAGGGAACAACGGCTTGGAGCTGGGGCCTTGACCTTTCAAGAGCAGTAACTCAGGTACGAAAGCGACATTGTTGTTTGCACGGTTTGTTGGGCTTTGGACTAACGTAATTGTTTTTCCACAGGTACCACACATTGGGAAATATGCGACTGAGTGTCCAGGGATAATGTGAAAGTTAGTTAGGGATCTTGGCGAGAAGTATGTTTTGAACCGAACTGGGGGGCCGGCCACCGGGACTTGTGGTTAGTAGTGGTCCGCGAAAGCACGTGAAAAACCAATGGAGAACGTAGTTGGTCAATGCACGAAGACGAGTAGGCGATGGGGCGAAGGGCACAAGAAAGGGTGAAGTCGTGTTAAACTCTGGAGGCAAAACATGCGCGCCGGTAACTTTGCTTTGAATATTGATTTGAAGCTTTATATTTTACGTGAACAAGCGTTCTAATCTAGTGAATAGTACAAGCGTCCAAAGCGTTTAAGTGTTTGCGTGTTTAATTTTTTCTGTCCGTGTTCTTCGGTATTTAAGAGAAGTCCGGGCGCGCGTCGTAACTGGAGTTGGTGACCTAGCGGTAGTCGGCTGTTTTATGCCTGAAATAAGGGGAAAAAACGGGGCAACCCCCATAAAATAGGAACAAAGCCAACCATAGATATTCCTGAAAGTGTAGAAAAATTCTGGGTTTTTTCCAAAATTTTCAAATTTTAAAAAAACGCCGAAAAGGCCTGAAAATCATAGAAAACTGAAAAAAATTATATTGGTTCATCGATGAACCCCCCAAAAAATAATTCATGAAAGCAGACGTAAAAAGTATCATTTTGCTACAGATTTTCAAAAAAATAAATTAGCTTAAAAATGCGTGAAATATTGTACAAGTTCAATTAAAAATTTATGTTTTCTTAACACAAAAAACCCCATAAATCTTCCTTAATTCAGGGTGAAAAAGATAATTTCTTTAGTGAAAATCAGGAATATTTCTTAAACCCTAAAACAACCGGGAAATTAAATAAAATTACATTCAACTTGGGAAAATCTTAAACCCTAGATTCGGTCAAATTTTCAATTTTTTCAGGGCCTCCCCTTGTAAAACACCCCAAAACCCAAAAAGGCCTGAAATTCATATAAAACTAGAAGAAAAAAAAAGGGGTTCATCGATGAACCCCCAAAAACATATTTCATAAAAATCAGACGTATCAAGTATCATTTTGCTACCGAGTTTCGAAAAATTTTTGAAGCTTAAAAAGGCGTAAAATATTGTAGAACTTCAATTGAAAATTTATGTTTTCTTAACACAAAAACCCCATAAACCTTCCTTATTTCAGGCTGAAAAAGATGATTTTTTTATTGAAAATCAGGAATATTTCTTAAACCCTAAAACAACCGGAAAATTAAATAAAATTACATTCCACTCGGGAAAATCTTAAACCCTAGATTCGGTCAAATTTTCAGTTTTTTCAGGGCCTCCCATTGTAAAACTCCCCAACTCCCAAAACTCCCAAACTCCCCAAATGTGTAGAATGTCTGTGCGTGCATTGCAAACCCATTTGTGGTTGATGTGTGCGTGTAGTTGGTGGGTATTTGTGCTGCCTGTGTGTACATAATTGGCAGACTAGGAGCAGCTGGATATATTCCATTGTTCCTCAATTGACCATACGTCGTCGGCATCGGCGCCACCGATGCCATACGATTGCTAGTAGATTCTACGTCAGAGCGGATATTATTTTTCTACCGCAGGTGTGTACCAATACATAGATGTACCCACGCCTGTAAGTCCAAGTGCCACAACATTTTGTATTGGGTTGTTTGGGTCTCGTAGGGTTCAGGCTCGTGCGCAGGCGCTCCGTGCATCGGGCACGAAGAGCGTACGCGCGACGGATCATTATGCCAGTTTTCATGTCAAACACGGCGGTCGTGTACCAAAATCATCAGATGGGATGAACCAAATGCGCCCTTGCGCAAGTTTGCGGCTCGTTGAAGCTTAAGGTATGGGTGACGGATCTAGCGGCTGAAACTAGTCATTGTAAGCGATGGTGAACTCGCTTGCACCGAACATACTCACGCAGGACCTGACTTCGGGACTCCAGTACCCCATTCGAGTATGTCATCTTCATTCGTTACAGTACTCCGTATCATATACAGTGACTGTCACATTTTAGCTGTCACATTATTCTCTTTGCCACGGTAGTCCGTACTCGTACAGCTGTCCTTTCAGATGACATCTCTCGACATCTGACTAGCTCTAGCGTTCAGCAGACGAGATAGCGGATTTTGAGTACTACTCCTCCTACATTATTACGGGATACATTTTATGATTGTGATATTCGTGCCAGGTATTTTCTGTATATTTCATACGAGATATATTTTGACCGCATACCACTCGCATATTGTTTATCCCATCACATACACGCGAGTCCATTAGAGCATGCACTCTAAATTGCATGCTGCCTGACGACTGAACATATATGTCTCACCCACACATTGATGCATGTGGTGTGTGTGTGTGTATATATATATATATGTATGTATATACAGTTTATATATTTTGTATACTTCCTATCGTACCACGTTCAGGAAAGTGATAAGCAAAATAAGAGCACCCACCAAAGAAAAGGCAGGCCTGATCAAACAGGAGAAATATGAATATATATATATATATCCTGCTTTGTGACTGTGAAAATGCAGGTGTGCCGGCTCGTGGAATACTAAAGTCAGATAAAATAATAAGATGTTCTGGCTAAGTGTTTCGGGAGCCCGTGACACAGTGACTCAGACAGCACTGCAAGTGACATCCAGGCGAGGGGTGACACTAAGGGTGCACACTGCTCCCCCCTAGGGGGGGGGCGAAGTCAGCATCCCCGTGACACCACCTCACCCCGAAGGCGGGAGGTGCACTGCAGGGCCAGCCGGTACACCCGGACAGGCGGCTAGAAGAAATGTCTAGAATGTTACTCGGAGAGGCCTTTTTCAACCTAGCTAGAAGCAATTCCATGCGTGGCGCTTTACGCTGGGCGACCGCCGTTCCAATAGATCGATAGAGCTGACGCCATCATTCTTTTCGTGAAACGTGTCGTCGCCTAGCTTGCACAAAGCCCATATACGCAAGCGAAAAGCGGATATGGCTACAGGTGAGAGACCAAGCTCGTCTAAGTCCTCATCGGGAATGTGACCTTTCAGGATCTTAACTGTAAAGCCTTCATCTACGAAGGCAGCAACGTGTGGGAGCAACAGTCCACTGCCAAGCACGCTCGCCACAGTCAACGCTTGCGACATCACGATTGTATCGCAGTTGTCTCTAGGTTATGCCAAAGTACTCCCAGCTTTAACCTGAGTATATCTCAACGATTAGTGTAAAAGTACAGTTAAATTTGATCTTTTGCCAGCAAAATATTGGATGATGTGTCGACATTTAGGCATCTACCATCTACCGTAGGCAACCAGCGCAGGTACGATATAACACTCTCAACAAATAATCTGACGCTTGCGGCCCTCCGCCGCCCCCCGTCCGGACAAGTGGCGCGTCGCACGCACCCTGCGGACATGTGACCGATTTTCAGCACCCCACCTCCCCAGCGGACACTGTCACCTGTCGACCCCACCCCCCCAGCGGACAACAAGACCTCTCGACCCCACCCACCCAGCGGACAAAAAATGGAAATCCTACCCCCCCCTGCGACAATAAATGGAACAGCCCTAATGATGTCGTGAAGCTGATGAGCTGATGAAGAAGATATAAGAGCAATGAATGTACATTGTCAATGTAAAATGTATTGCCCTCCAGGCATCAAGGTATGTTAAACTGAAGTCTCCGCCCAATCTATATTAAAATGAAATGTCTACACCCAATCTAGATTAAAATGAAGTGCCTACACCCAATCTGGATTAAATGAAGTGTCTACACCCAATCTGGACTAAAATCAATTGCCTACACCCAATCTAGATTAAAATGAAATGTCTACACCCAATCTAGATTAAAATGAAGTGCCTACACCCAATCTAGATTTAAATGAAGTGCCTACACCCAATCTAGATTTAAATGAAATGTCTACACCCAATCTAGACTTATCCATATATATATATATATATACACATACAAACCAATCGAACTCAGAACGCGTGTAGGGTGAAAAGCTCATCACATTTACCAAACTAGCGGTATACTTGGAATATGTGGTAAGATAGGATACCTGGGATCGGTATTTTGTTTGATAATAAGTGTATAACACCGAAGATGGATCTCCCCAAAACCCGAAAGGGTAATGGTAGGTGCCCTGGAGGTTCACGGAGAATGACAGACGCCCTCATGACTGGCATGTCGCCATCGCGATGTTCGATGTCACGCAACCGGCGAACCGGGTTTCTAATTCATTGCAGCTTTCTTCATGTCATGCCAAGCCCATCGATTACGCGATATGTTGCACTATCTACTAAGTACTCCATCGTTCGCCATCCGCTGACTATAGTAGCTCACACTAACAAAGCAGGTTGACGCATAGCCGCCTAAACACACAAGAAACATTCCTTCGCCTCACAAGGCGAGCAACCTGTAATGAAGCTGCCGTGTTACTTTCTTGAGCTTGCTATTTCTTTGGTTTCTTGCTGTTTTAATGTTTTCGTCATTCGTATGTGCTCATAGTACCTGCATGGGTCTTTTGAATGGCATTTTGGTTTACGAATTATTAGGGGCCTTTGCCGCAAGATGATTGGCTCTTGAGATGGGAGATTCTCAGTAGGTCAGGGATTGTTGCGTATGCCAAAAGTGACCATACAACCACAGTTTTTATGCAGGATCTCGCGCCCGTAGTGTTACAAGAACAAGTATCCTTCAAGGATTGATGATTGATGGGAAACACACTCCAGAATATGTGTTGTGCATACCGAGGTGGGCAAAAGGAAGGCACCGACATCAGGGTCGCACGGCACTCGGAACTGCATCATAAGCCGAACTTTGTCAAAATACGCGTGTGGTTTATGGGTCATTCCCGGGGCGCAAGTCAGACCAGTCGGGCGTGACATCGCGTAGTCACACTCGTGGCACTAGCGCACTACATGATCGAGTAGGGGTGTCTAGCGGGACCCACGCATCCGCCCCTCCTATTTATATGGGGGAGAGAAAATGGAACATCCATTAGTGATATGATATAGCACAACATATTTCCATTTTGCATGTCGCTTCCTGCAATATCGTCACATGAGCGACCGTTCCACGTGTGGTATAGTTAGTTTATATAGGTACGGCACCTTTAAAGATTGTGAATTGGTATAGCGAGGATTTAACTTTATCCACGCAGCACTTCAATAATTGTTCGGGGTCTATAACTGACTTTCGGGCAGTCCCACTTTTGTAACCCAAGTACGGTATCAAAAGTAATTGGAACCGGTTTCGGAAGCTTCCAAAAGTGTATACTGTGCTGTCGAAAGTGATTCGGATTCGAGTTTTTGGCGTGCGCGCTATCATTTGAAAGATATTGCTGAGAATTAGATAACATTTTGGATTTCAGCATAAAAAGGCGAACCACCAAAACGCTAAGTTCCAAACCGATTCTGGGCTACGAAGCAGTAGGGCTATCAGGGTGGAAGTGGGACCTTTCGAAACCCAATCACAGGTCCCGCGAGCAAGCCTCAGTTCACATATGAGGCCGCAGATGCATACCAAGCCCTTGGTTTCAAGACTCGGAATATGCGAAACTATCAGCCGTCAAGTTCACAGTCAAGTGCCAGAGGAGAGCGCTCTTTGCATACTCTTCCTACGAAGGTATATACAACTTCGAGCTCCAAGTTTCGCAGCGTTGCAATCTGGCACCACCAAGAAAGATACCTGAGTCACGACGAAGCTGAAAAGCGAATATTGCGAGATATGCAACCGGGCATACACAACTAGAAAGAAGTAACGACATCACACTTACACTTCACAGCAAATCTCGTCAGCAATTTTAAATATCCCAAATGAAAAACAAAAATGCTCCAAATGGTCGTGCGGGCCAATGGGCAGATCCGAACGATTTCACATGGCACCCGGGCCAATGAATGGAGAAGACAACCCTTTGCGGGTTGTGTGGCTTTTCATCTCGGGGGATCGAGCGTGTATCCCTCTCGAGACACCACACTAGTCATAAGCAAACGCGAAGTGATCATTTCTCAAGAGCATAACGTCATTTACAGATACAGTACTCGATCGATCCGAGGCAATACTGATCCTTGTGTCGCTAAGAATTTACTCATTGTGATGAAGGAAACGACAGGGTGTCTCTCCCCAGCAATTCCAGATATGCCCCCCGCCATGCTCACTCTATTTATTGATCTGAAACCATGACTAGCGCTCACCCAAATTCGGAAGGTCCCACATCAATAGACTATGTAGTGGCTTTCTTCCTTTCTTTCTTTCTTCTATGCTTGCGCGGGGACACAAAGGTACGCGCATATGCTATACACCGATGCCCGTCTACAATCCATCTGTGTCAGGTTCATCTCGTTGGCCGTCAAGTTCTTCTCCCTTGAACACCATTGCTGTCACACTGCGATTTCATGACATAATTATAGCGACCGGGTACTGCAGACCTTACATCTACCTTAGGTTGGGTCTTTAACCGAATAGCATACGAAAGACCCGTGATAAAGGGACTGCGTAAGATTTCAAAACCATGGTTGCTTCCAAGAATCCCTCAGCACTAATTGTCGGAGATGCTGCAATCCTTACATGATGAGTTAGCAGTTGGCATGCGCAGAGGACTCCTTTTATTTCACTTTTGATATATTCACAGCCTTTGATAAATTTGCATCCTTCGACTGACAAGCCAGGGTCTAGGCATTGATCCTTCAGTCAAGAATCAAAGACCCATTCCACCAACTCTCATCATCAGTACCCCATCCGTCTCCTGTATTAGAGAGGTGGAGTCGAATTGGTGGAACTCTACAGGGCCCTTGTCTCCGGGCCTTCTCTTGTCCCTTGGGTAGGGGGCCCTCAAGAAGGACTTCATTTTTTTCACTCTGGTACCTCGGCGCTTCGTATTCTGCCGCGCCAGGAGGTCTCTGCGTACATCTCCCATCTTCACCCTGACTGAGGCACCCTGCTCCGCACTTTCTGCTTCGACATTAGCCTTGTTCTTTTTTATCGAGGGTTGCCGTAGCTTGACTGCCCGCTGCGCTGACCGCTCCTTGCCCGAGCCTTGCCGCCGCGGACCTTCTGCTTCCCCCCTCTTTTCCTTGATCTTCTTTCTTTGCGACTTTGCCTGTGCCATCGACAACGCGTGCATATTCAACACGGCATTTCAGGTATGTCAAGGGTGCACCCGAGGCATCCCCTGTCATACGCTATGTCTCAACACTCATCCACCTCTTCAAAGAGCGAAGCATGGCATCCCAATTCCCAATGCATCGGACGGCAGTGCATAGACATCCATGGGATGGGGGAGGAAGTGGCAGCAGATCGCTGAGGATCGACCTTGCTGAGCGCCGCCTTGTCTTCCTCCACCGTTGCTAACATCGCGGACTGCTGAGCCTTTCTGACGCCTCGGTCAGGGCGTGGAGCACTGCCTTCGTCCGGCTCATTCTGAGCACTCCCTACACTCGAGCTGCTACTGGAGGTTCGCTCGAGGTCGAAGCGGTTTCGCGCATTCGGCGAAAAGCTGATATTCTGGAATGAGAATATGTTGGAGGGCAAGTGGATGAGCTCACCGATGGCCGCCCTCACATCCTGATCGTTACCCATCCTATAGGCGTAAGGCAAGTACATTTGGGCACACCGCTTGGCAATCTCATCCACCGACAGAAGAGCGCTACGCGTCCCGGGCTTCTGTCGGAACTCATCCAAGGAGGCTGTGCTCAAGCCCTGCACCAAAGGCACGGCACAAGGTATACAAGACGTCAGGACCTGGGGGCTCCTCCGCCACCTGTACAATCATTTGCGCGGGGGGCTTATTGCCATGCATGCATTTACATTTGAGCCGATCACGCAGCGCCCCCAGGACTGCCGGCTTTGGGATGCATCACCATTCCAGGGCGCTCATTCTCACATCGCCCCACGCCGGCAAGTACAACCTGACCACGCAGCATGCTCTGCTCGCCTGGGCGAGAGAGCGAGAGAGAGAGAGAGAGGCGAGAGCAGTGTTGCGCTTTCCCCCGCAATTACACGGCGCACGCCTCGCAGCGCTTCCCGCTTCTCCCCACACCGGCTCTCACCTCCAAGTCGTAACTCGTGCGCCCTCAGACGACCCCTGACGCTTCCGGGGCTCCCGAAGGAGGGGTTCGCGGATACAAGCGAGCACCCCGGCATACGCCACGGAGAGAGCAGAACGCAATGATGAGAGAAGACCGAATCTCAGAACCGGGAGATTCTGTTGCCAGCTATGCCAATTCCCAAGGGTGCGCCCCCTGGGAGGTATCAGGCAAAGGGGGGCAACTTGGCGCTAAGACACACGCAGGCGAGAAGTCTCAACTTGGCACTAAGACACACGCAGGCGAGAAGTCTCAACTTGGCACTAAGACACACGCAGGCGAGAAGTCTCAACTTGGCACTAAGACACACGCAGGCGAAGTCTCAACTTGGCACTGAGACACACGCAGGCGAGAAGTCTCAACTTGGCACTGAGACACACGCAGGCGAGAAGTCTCAACTTGGCACTAAGACACACGCAGGCGAGAAGTCTCAACTTGGCACTAAGACACATGCAGGCGAGAAGTCTCACCGGCGGTTTGAACCTGCTGTCAATGATGTCACTTACGTCGCACACCACGTGCATGATCTGCGCAGAAGTGAATGCAGTGAGTCTCTGATCCCGTGCGCCTTGGTGCGGATTGACGAGCTCCGTGTGCAGCTATTGGGGTAGGGCAAGGCGATAATGCCGGCAGCCTAATGTGGCGTGTGTGCAGCTCGGACTGTCAGTCCCGTGAAGGGGGAGTGCAGGGCTCACACGCACCAGCAATAAGCCGCAGGTCGTGAAGGGGGAGTGCAGGGCTCACACGCACCAGCAATAGGCCGCAGGTCGTGAAGGGGGAGTGCAGGGCTCACACGCACCAGCAATAAGCCGCAGGCCGTGAAGGAGTGCAGGGCTCACACGCACCAGCAATAAGCCGCAGGCTGTGAAGGGAGTGTAGGGCTCACACGCACCAGCAATAAGCCGCAGGCCGTGAAGGGGGAGTGCAGGGCTCACACGCACCAGCAATAGGCCGCAGGACGTGAAGGGGGAGTGGAGGGCTCACACGCACCAGCAATAGGCCGCAGGCTGTGAAGGGGGCCCCTTTTGATACAAAGATCCACGCCATAATGGCCAGATAGATGTACAACGCCTGGACAATCTTGGTCTTGGCAAACCACCACAGCTCGCCTGGCTCCACCACCCTTCACAGCATTCACGTCTCTGCTTTAGCAACATCTGATCACAGAGCGCTGGTATGACAGCCGGGTATGACAGCCAGGGGACAATCTTTCACCACGGCACTCCAGCACTTTGCTGCAGGCTCCCTGCACAGTAGTCGCCGCTGCCACGACTCCCGGCGCTTTTCAGCGATGCTCAGTCGCGTCCCAACCCCGAAACATTGACAGCACCTAAGTGCTGCAATGGCGGCAGAACACACTCGTAGCAGCCCATCCGATGGCCCCTACCCGCGATTCCCAGCGTCTTGCAAAGCAGGCCGTCCGATGGCCCCTACCCTCGATTCCCAGCGTCTTGCAAAGCAGGCCATCCGATGGTCCCTACCCTCGATTCCCAGCGTCTTGCAAAGCAGGCCAACCGATGACCTCTACCCTCGATTCCCAGCGTCTTGCAAAGCAGGCCATCCGATGACCTCTACCTCGATTCCCAGCGTCTTGCAAAGCAGGCCGTCCGATGGCCTCTACCCTCGATTCCCAGCGTCTTGCAAAGCAGGCCGTCCGATGGCCTCTACCCTCGATTCCCAGCGTCTTGCAAAGCAGGCCGGCAGAGGACTATCGACTCTCAAGGCGAATTGAGTGGCGAGCGCAGCGCCGTCCTGCACCTCTGCAATGCAGCCTCATGATTGGTTGCGGTGTGGCTGGGCTGCGGTACCTTGGCTTTCGTAAAGCGGCTCGTGCCAGCAGACGATCTGCCCCGCCACGCGCACTGCCACGTCAGCCGGCATGCCTCATCCACTTCTGTGTGGGGCTTATCTTTGGACCGATTCCTTTGGTACCCCGTAGCCACGGAAGCTCGGCTGCACTATTTACCCTCACTAGGGATCAAAGGATTGAGCACACACTTCCGGACTCTCATCCGGGTTCTCCGGAGCTCGCTGGTGAAGGATGGCAGCCCCTAAGCCTCACTGCGCCAATACGGGCGCCTCTGCAACTGCACTGCCTGCACACTGAAGCTGCGCCTCTGAAGCCGGTCCACCGCTACCCCCGATGATGCCCGAGCCATCTCCCCGCCATCAAGTCTGCGCTCAGAGCCACCACCCTGCGCTGCCACTGATGTGGAATCAGTGCGTGGCGCCGACGCTGACGTGAAAGCAGTGCGTGGCGCTGACGCCGACCCTGACATGAAAGCAGTGCGTGGCGCTGACGCCGACGCTGACGTGAAAGTAGTGCGTGGCGCTGACGCCGACGCTGACGTGAAAGCAGTGCGTGGCGCTGACGCCGACGCTGACGTGAAAGCAGTGCGTGGCGCTGGCGCCGACGCTGACGTGAAAGCCGTGCGTGGCGCTGACGCCGACGCTGACGTGAAAGCCGTGCGTGGCGCTGACGCCGACGCTGACATGAAAGCAGTGCGTGGCGCTGGCGCCGACGCTGACGTGAAAGCCGTGCGTGGCGCTGACGCCGACGCTGACGTGACAGCAGTGCGTGGCGCTGACGCCGACGCTGACGTGACAGCAGTGCGTGGCGCTGACGCCGACGCTGACGTGAAAGCAGTGCGTGGCGCTGACGCCGACGCTGACGTGACAGCAGTGCGTGGCGCTGACGCCGACGCTGACGTGAAAGCAGTGCGTGGCGCTGACGCCGACGCTGACGTGAAAGCAGTGCGTGGCGCTGACGCCGACGTGAAAGCAGTGCGTGGCGCTGACGCCGACGCTGACGTGACAGCAGTGCGTGGCGCTGACGCCGACGCTGACGTGAAAGCAGTGCGTGGCGCTGACGCCGACGCTGACGTGAAAGCAGTGCGTGGCGCTGACGCCGACCCTGACATGAAAGCAGTGCGTGGCGCTGACGCCGACGCTGACGTGAAAGTAGTGCGTGTGCTGACACTCGCATGGAACTGCCGGCTCATGGCCAGGCGCCCGACAGCATGTGTGTATGCTAGAGTGATGACGTGGCACGGAGGCCCACCGCAGAAGCACGCAAAGAACGGAGGCGGCACCGTGTCATGGGCAGGTGCGTCAGAGGGCGACATAGCAGCAGGTGCGTCAGAGCTCTGACCAAGAAAGTGCTCACCTTGTGGCGGAAGTGCAAGTAGCGGACCACAAAGAAGATGCAGGTGAACGGGATCTGCACCGGGCTGATGGTGCTGTAGGGCAAGGCGATGGTCAGAACGATGAGCAGGTCGGGTATCACCTCCCCGTAGTGGATGAAGTTCCCTTCCTCTCCGCTCACCTTGTCTTCATACTTCATTCTCGCGGGAGCCCAAACCTGCACATTCTTGACCCCGACCCTTGCCCTTCAAACACCGTGTTCCCAACAAAAGGAAATATTCAGAGCTTGCCAGCTGGCACACTGGCGGAGGGGCTTCGAATTTTGCCACGGTGGCACGCTGATAGAGTTGCTGCTTCGGCGCTTGCCAGGTGGCATGCTGGTGGAGAGGCGGTGGAGAGGCTTAGGCGATTGCCAGGTGGTGGACAGGGTTCGGCGCTTGCGAGGTGGCACGCTGGCGGAGAGGCTTGTTCCGACTCAAAATGGCCAACGGCAGCTGCGATAACCCAATCACGGGTGTTACAACCCCGGGCGGGGGGGGTTTAGGGTTTAAAAATTCGAAAATTCAAAAAAATTTGCCCCCATATCAGAGGCCTGTTGCAGCATTTATACATGGCTCCCGGGACTCCTGATCTCCAATCCGATATCAGAAGCCTGTTGCAGCATTTATACATGGCTCCCGGGACTCCTGATCTCCAACCCGATATGAGAGGCCTGTTGCAGCATTTATATATGGCTCCCGGGACTCCTGATCTCCAATCCGATATGAGAAGCCTGTTGCAGCATTTATACATGGCTCCCGGGACTCCTGATCTCCAATCCGATATGAGAAGCCTGTTGCAGCATTTATACATGGCTCCCGGGACTCCTGATCTCCAACCCGATATGAGAGGCCTATTGCAGCATTTATATATGGCTCCCGGGACTCCTGATCTCCAACCCGATCACCGCTGACAACTTGCGCATGTTCATCAGTCACGGACATGAGCTCTGACAGGGGGAGGTCACCTCTTTTTTCTCGGCTGGAGTGTCGGCGAAGAATCGTGTGTTGACCCAGTAATTCACGATTTCGAATAAACTCTGCGTTCACACAAAACGTGAGCGGAGGATCATCTTAGGACACCTCTGGGCTATCGAAGGGCCACCGATGGGTCACAGACCCACCATCGATGGTCGCCATGTGCCGCACACCTGCAAAGTTACAGAGAAGTGCCCACCTTCGACAGAAGAGGAAGATTGCTCAACATCACAGGGCGGCGATGGGCAAAACACCTACAGCTGTGGGGTTTGAGACCGGGTCCAATTGCACGATTCTGCCTATTGGGGGAAAAAGATGACGAGTCGCGTGACACTGCTGCGTCCCTTATTGTCGCCACAGCGCCGCGTCCCTAAGTCTCTTGACGATGCACTGCGCACTGCGTTTTTTCACAATTTGACAGCCAATCGCAGAGCCTGAATGTCCAGAGCCATACAATGAACACTCCGCCAATCGCGGGATGGAGAAGATAGACAACTGGTGGGCAGGGGGGAGGGCGAGGGATGACGGCAGATGGTGACGGGGCAGCACCGGTAAGGACAGAATCGGCCCTACGGACTGAAACACCCCCAATCCCATCCCAACCCCATCCCCACCTCGCGCCTTCACTCTTGGCACAGAACACAGCACACTAAGGTTCATCCGAGGATGGTACATTCCCCAGGTCGCGCTGAGCCCTCGAAGTCACCCTCCCTCCCTCCGCTAGCTGTCGCTGGGCAAAGCCGTGAGGCCCTAGCAGTGAGATTGTCGAGGAGCGCGTGGCCGTGATCAGCCGAGGGCCATCCCAGGAGGGGGGCGGCTGCCTTAACGATGAAGAAGGTGGTGAAGAAATGTGCCTTCCGCGGCAAGGCGTCGGTAATGATCATTTGGGTGGAAGATGCGTCGCCCGAGTGTTCGATGGTTTCTATCAGCGTCCCGGTGGTGATGTTCAGTGCGAGCACATTGACGAGGTAGAACAGGTACAGCCTCGCTCCTTGGGCTCTGCCCACATTTCCCAGACCGCGCGCGTGAGACAGGCCGCGCAGCTCGCCAATCACGCGTCACATGCAGCCCCCACGGGCTCTGCAGGCAAGCACACATCAGCGCGGCCTGTGCGCCGCTTCTCCGAGCCGAAAGCGTGCCTGTCTGTGCCCAGGCCCTGAGCGCTCGGAGCAGGCACAGAGCAGTGGCGCGCAGAGGTGCCGCACCTTTCGAGGCTACTGATGGTGTGGTGGCCTTCCCTGATAGCTATCCGCCGAGTCAGAAAAGGGATAAAGCTGAGGCAAGCCGCGAGTACCATGGATGGCAACACGCCCTGCAGGTAAGCCCCCCCCCTCCCTCCCTTCACGACAGAGACGGCGAGTGCCATGGATGGCAACACGCCCTGCAGGTAAGTTGGGAAGCTGTGCAGTGACCTCGAAGATTGCCGTCCCGGCTTTTGTGTCAAGGAGGGGGGCCATGAAGGGGAAATCGTCTTTCAGGCTGTTGATGCTCGTCAGGGACTGAACAAATGCGACGGGGATCCAGAACACCACCGTGATCACGACGAACACTGCAGAGGTCGAACTGTGTACAGCCTGAGCAGCCAAGCACCCCTCGCAGGGGCCACATAGACACGGATTCAGGGCTCTCCAACACACTTCGCCAGTCAGACTAAAGCTGGCGATGCGCGACGTCACCTGCACGGCGTCGAAAAGTTCAAGAGCCTGCCTGAGTTCGTCGTTCAACCTAAAAGTGCCACTCTCTGCGCTCGTCGCCTTGTAGACGCACTTATATGGAGCTCTGCCGATCCATGCCTTATACGCGCACTTATATGGAGCTCTGCCAATCAATGCCTTGTACACGCACTTATGTGGATCTCTGCCAATCAATGCCTTGTACGCGCACTTATATGGAGCTCTGCCAATCAATGCCTTGTACACGCACGTATATGGAGCTCTGCCGATCAATGCCTTATACGCGCGCTTATATGGAGCTCTGCCCGATCAATGCCTTATACGCGCACTTATATGGAGCTCTGCCGATCAATGCCTTGTACACGCACTTATGTGGAGCTCTGCCGATCATTGCCTTATACGCGCACTTATATGGAGCTCTGCCGATCAATGCCTTATACGCGCACTATATGGAGCTCTGCCGATCATTGCCTTATACGCGCACTTATATGGAGCTCTGCCGATCTATACGCTCTAAAGCGCGGATTGACCGTCACATGTAACTATGGGCCCCGGCCTCACACCGCCTCCCAGTAACTGCTGATGACACAACAGCGGGTGAGGCAGGTTAACAGGATCGCAGCGGAGGGGCTAGTTGCGCTGGAAGGTTGTTGATAACACATGGCATCAAGCGAAATTCGATGACGTCAGCAGCTGTAGATATCCGTACCCGCTTGCTTGCGAGCGATAGCTTTCCCAGATTATGCCAGTAGATGTTCGTCGACGCCGGTGCGGTTTCCACGAGGAAAGTGTTGGTATCCTCCCTGCCCCGGCCATCTCCGCATCAGCCTCGAGACACGCGCCATTGGTCACTTCAGCCGGCGCTAGGGAAGCATTCTGGAGCTGGTCCAGGAGCCCGGTGGGCAGTGGGATGACACCGAGGGCAGCCCCAGGTAAGACATGCACAGAAGGTGGCAAGCGGAGTGGGCGGGGGGCTACTTCAGCTGCAGCTGAGCGACCGTGCGCGCCATCTCCTCGGTCTCGAAGCTCACGAAGAACGCGTCCCGCCTCTCCAGGCTGTCCATTCCTCTGCGCTTGGCACCCGGCACCGGAAACCATCTGAGAGGTATCCAACTCTCGGCGGTTGACAACAGCCGACACGGAAAGGCGTCTCGGACATGCCACAAAAGGTCCCTGGTTTGGCAGCGCCTGCCCACCAACAAGAAGTGTCTCCTACAACCCCGACAGCGCGATGCACACCGACATCCCAGATGGTGCTCCAGTGGGGAATATAATGTACGGGGAGCGAGGGCGGCACAAGGCGAGAAGATGCGTGGGCGAGCACTCATTGGTTTGAAGATGACGGAGCTCCTGTCGGACCCTGTGCAGCTCCTTGAGATAGTGTGTCATGGCGTCCACCTCATCTCCAAGCATCCCCATAAAGCCAAGCTGAATCTTGGGGCGATGCTTTTGACCCTGCAGAAGGCATCAAGCTGCATTAATGCGGTCCGCAGCTGGAGAGCTGCATTAATGCGGCCCGCAGCTGGAGAGCTGCATTAATGCGGCCCGCAGCTGGAGAGCTGCATTTGCAACATCCACCTAAGAAATGGATCGTAGAGCTTGCTGGTAACTCATCGAAGGGCGTACGCCGTCTCGGTAGCGGATGAGGGAGTTTGCCAAGCAGCTCGCTAGCTCTCTCTCTTCTTTCAACAGTTCTTCCCCTGGCGTCGGGTCCACCACCTGCGCGTTTGGGCGGCCGCCATATCACAGACCAGCCCTCAACCTTGCAACCAACGTGTGCACCGTGTGTGACGCCCCCGTCTGGCATGCTGCGCGCACATCACTTGGGAGGCTTACTATCGGGATACTGACAACTTGGTCGGTCCACATAAGTGATGCTGAACACTTGATGGGCAGAATTACCTGCACGATGTTGACAACTCGGTATGGCCCGTCACAGGGGAACAGCTTCAGCACTTCCGCGATCCCTGTCGCGAGCACATGACCCAGAAGCCAGCGCCATTGTCATCTTTGATCATAGTTGAGCCTCTACCAGCTAAAGAGGACAAGGCCCTTTTTAGGCCCCATCTTTGCACAGACCAAAACGTTCCGTGGTCTTCAATGCCCTGGAATGAAGCGAAGATTCTGGTATAGTTGGGACTCGTTGAGAAACTTCCAAGAGATTCTTCGCAAAAGGAAAAACTGCCGATTCCTTAGATAGAAAATGCATAACAGTGGCCGAGCGATACTTAAAATATGCAAATAAAGAATCGAGCCGTTGCACCCGGCGGAAAAGAAATAAGAAAACTCACATCTTGCATCTACGAAAATGCCAGCCCTACCGCCCGATATAGGACTTTAAACGACGATCGGAATCCACCTGGTATACCTATTTCTGTTGTCACAATTTGAAAAGATTCACCTGCTAGTATAGTGTTCGCAGCGGTCAGGTTTCGTGGATTTTAGAATCTGATAGCTGGGTGATCCAATCCAATCAGATTTTCAAACTTCGTTGGAAATCGGAAAATCTTTGAAGCGTCAATTTTAGAAGTAAGCTACTAGCCGCTGGATCGAGTTCTTCGATTCCTTCTTATCGGGTGGCCACTACAGTCGGTTGAAGTAACAAAAACTCATTCGGGCCACACTAAGATACACGCTCTCGATCCACCGGTCCAAGGAACCACAGCTCAGTCCAGTCGCTCAGAAACCTTAAACCTATTCTGTTATCGCACTGAACCAACAACGTAATCCCTTGCATCGAAGTGATATAGCCATTGTTCAATCGGGAATGCTCATTCCTCTCTGCAAGAAACCTGTCCCTATCTCACAAGTGCGTTGCACGTGTGAGATCCAAGATGCATCAATCCCCGATGGCAACGTTTATCGTGTGGCTAGGCAGACGCCAAGCCCAAGGCAGAGCTGCTCTGTGAACACGTCACACCACCGGAGAGGCTTGACGGCATGGCAAGGATTCAGGGAGGGGACACCATGTATGTTGGCCGTAAGAGGGCCGGGCTACAGACGTGGCATTGAAGAAGGCCCATCAATTCGCAGTCAGGACCTTCCACCGGGTGTCAGCATTCAGGCGGGTACGTCGGCTCAATACCGCTGAAGTTGGAGCCCGTCCTCAACAAGTGGTCTTCAATATCATCCGTCTTGAAGAAGAGCTTAAACTTTTCTTTTACTTCATGTTCGAATTCCCTCATGTCAAGTTCCAAGCCTGCAGGCAGCCGCCCCCATCTGGCACCTATTTGGCTTGCACCTCACAGTTGCTTTTGACACGGAGGCATTTGTCACCGCTACGATGCCTGGACCTCCTCCGAAGAGCACCGAGCACCGAGTGTCGAGTAGCGCTTCAGCACCTGGTGCGCACGCCCCCAGCGGGAGCCAATAGCTTCTCTAAAACTGCTGGAAGTCTGCGCGCTTCCAGTGGCGGGCACAGGTGGTGCGCACCCTTGGACGGGTCAAGGCAGAAGGTGATGAGCACCGTGAAGTCGTCCGGCTGCTTCGCCCTCGCCCTCAAGAGACCGTTCTCCTTTCGTTTCAAGTCATGGATGTACTTGGTGTTCTGCAAACGGACAAGACGAGCAAACTTCCCCCCTGCGTGCGCCTGCCAAGAGGAGAGGAGGGCTTCCCGACTGGAGAGTCGTACTTTGGTGTTCGGCTGTCAGTGTGCGACTAGCAGCCTGTACGCTAGGTTGCATCCTCTGTGCTCTGCTGGGCACGCACGTCACTGCCAGCTCTGTCTCTGCAGAGGGTTTGAACTGGCCACAGCTACAACTTCACCGTGCGGGAGGTGCAAGTGTAGCGAAGCCTTCATGAAGGACATGAAGAGACAGAGCGGGCAGTGACGTGCGTGCCCAGCAGAGTACAGAGGATGCAACCTAGCGTGCAGGCTTCAGGCCAGCAAGGCTAGCAAGGGCTAAAGAATGGCCTGGCAAATTCCACGCTTCATAGCGATAGGAGCAGTCCAGACGAGCACATTATGTCAAATGACCTGCAATGTCTACGAGAGAAGAGCAAGCAGGCGAGGGGCACATACGCGGCGGTGCATCTTCATAACAAAGTGCAGCAAACCGGCGAGCGCGTATACGAGGGGGCACAACACCGAGAGAAGCTGCAGCACGCCGGAGAGGTGCAAACGTGTCGTACCATCGAAAGGGTAAACATATACGAGGGGTCGTACCTCCCAGAGAAGCTGCAGCAAGCTTGTGGCGTGGAGCAAAGCGGAAATTAAATGAGCCATGAGTTTCCAGGAGGCATCTGGCACGTTCACAATAGTAAACCTGTCGAAGTCGCTGTACTCGTCAACTCGCTCATTCATTTCGTTCGCGTTGATAGGTAAGACCACGAAAAGGTCAAACAGCATGGCACGGGCTGACCAGATTACGCCGAGACGTGCGATTCTCTGCGGACACAATTTCACCCTCGTGTCACGACACAAAGAAAAGAATACGTCGCGAGACGCGTATCGAAGCGGCAATAGGGTAAGTACGGGAGGACAGAGGGCGTCGGATGTTTCAAGAGGATCAACATGGGGGGCCTTCGCAGCCTGCTGGGCGTTGTAGGAACAGCTGGAGGTCCGAAGTGTCGTCTTCACTACCAAAGTATGGAAATGTTACGAAAGTGGGACTCGGACACAAGCCAATGTCTGGTGAAGAGGTGAAGGCCGATAAACAGAACCCTAAAAGCTCGCCTGGAAGTCGAGATGAGCACTCACCAGTAACACGATGGCATCCAGGCCGCACATCTTCAGCACCTCTTCTTCTTTCACCTTCCATAGATGCCTGATGAAGGCCCAGGGCCCTGGGCCTTCCACAATACGCTTGCGAAAGCGATCTATATCGTCCGGAGGCTTCTCATTTCGAAACAGTTTCGGCATGTAGATATGCTCTCGTATCTCTTTGGAAACGCAGAGCGCCAAGAAGAGGGGAACGTGAAATAACACCGCATACATCTGGAGGGTCACCGCAGACCATATTGCTTGGAAGCCAGTTGCAGCGGTCCCGTCGCCAGTGTCCACGGGCTCCGCGAGGTCTGACATGTGGAAGTACTAGCGCTTGGCTGTTAACTACAATATTTACCAACGTGCAAACTTATCAGGCTTCGAACATACTGGATACTCGATATTGCCCAAACCAAACGAAAGTGTCACCTCTGCTCTTTATGTTTTCGGACCAAAGCAAATTACCTTACCTCACCTGACCTTACCTCACCTTTATCTCTTAAGGGTAGGGTGCCGGAAGGCTTCAAAACATTTTCTGGAATTAAAGTTGATAGCAAATCCCATATTTAATCGATAAATAAAATAATTACTTTCAAAAATTGCTAGAGGCGAAATTTGCAACATGACCCCCTATTTTTATTGGCTAGGGTCCAAGAATGGGGTGTCGACGTGGTATCAAAAAAATCTGAGGCGATTCTATCGAACCAATTTCGAGATCTATTTTTTGTAGAATAAAAACAAGCAGATTAAGGGTAGGGTGCCGTGATCTCACGAATTAAAAAGTATTGATCACAATTTCCATAGTTAACATAATTAAATTTTCATTGCAAAGCTGCCACTTGTTGAAATTTATAGCGCATAATTTTGCAACATGGTATTTTTATTGGCTAGGATCCAAGAATGGTGAGTCAACGTGGTATAAAAAAAACCTCAGGCAAATTCTTGGCGTCATTTGAAAATGACGCCAAGAATTTGCCTGAGGTTTTTTTTATCACGTTGACTCACCATTCTTGGATCCTAGCCAATAAATGACGCCAAGAATTTGCCTGAGGTTTTTTTTATACCACGTTGACTCACCATTCTTGGATCCTAGCCAATAAAAATAGGGGGTCATGTTGCAAAATTCGCCTCTAAGATTTTTTGAAAGTTAGTTACTTTATGTATCAGTTAAATATAGATTCTGTTATGAAATTTAATTCCAGAAAAATGGTTTGAAACCTCACGGCAGCGGCACCCTACCCTTAAGTAATACAATTGCCATAAAAATTATATCTCGAAAATGATTCGATAGAATCGCCTCAGATTTTTTTGATACCACGTGGACACCCCATTCTTGGACCCTAGCCAATAAAAATAGGGGGTCATGTTGCAAAATTCTGCGCTATAATTTTCAACAGGTGGCATCTTTACAATGTAATTTTAATTCTGCTAAGTATGGAAATTGTAATCAGTATTTTTTAATTCGTGGGAAGCTGGCACCCTACCCTTAAGGGTAGGGTGCACTCAGTTTTCGACTCATTTAATTTCATAGCATTTTCCATATTTAATAGATTTCCAGGGTTATTTATTTTGTAAAATCGCAGGGAGCTCCATAACCTATAGACCGATACCCCACTGTGATCTACGGTCAGTTTGGGGTGTTATAAAGTATATAAAAATTCGAGAAAAGATTCTAGTGATCCATTTTTTAGTTATTCAGGTTATGGCGCCAGCTATGCAAAATTTGAAGTACCTAGGATCTGAAAACTGGATGTTATGTGTCACAGGGCAGCGAGTGGAGCGAGCGGTGCTGTGTCACATAACTCTGGTTATGTGACAGCGGACCGGACCGTGGGACCCAGGATCGTAGGTCCCAGGACCGTAGGTCCCAGGTCTGAGCAGTATAAGGTTTGGAACTCTGTATGGCTACTATCCAAATTGCTAGTCCTCCCACAAGGACCACTTCGCAATCGCTATATTGGTCGCTAGCTTGCCCGTTAAATCATATTCAAGCCTTTTTTCATGATATTTTTTAGTCAATTGAATATTATTTTGCATGGGTTTATCCCTAGAGTGACTTTAGGGTCATGTTTAGCGGGTGTGATTTGGGGATGTGATTTCACAAAAATCACGAACTAAACCTTGGTCCTCCCACAAGGACCAGGCTATTACTCAAGCTAACTGCCTCCTCGAAGGTCCTTTGAAAATTTGAGCACCCATGTTGTCAAGTTCTCGAGCTGCTCTTTCTGTAGTGTCTTGTCAAAACTTTTATCCGAGGTCATCCATAAGAAATGACCGCCTGTTGCTACCCACCCATAATTCCCCGACCGTACGGTCGAAAATATTATTATCGAACGCGAGTAGATACTCGCAACGTCGTGGATTTGGAAACGCAATGACATGCAAAATCGCCGCGTGAATCGAAAACAAAGAAGCGCGGACGATTGTGTCACATAACACATGCGGCACAAATGAAAGTCGCCACCCGGCCTGGTTAGAATTTGTGGAAGGGTAACGTAAGGCGGTAATCACTTATGGACCCTCAAAATATCGGTAGAAGCAGCACCGGGTGTCAAAACTGAAAAATGCCTTAAATCTCCCAAACAGAAATTGCCTTTCGTCCGGTTCAACGATGCATACACGCCAAAGTATTGCACATTATGGCAATGTAGATGGCTAAAAAAATCAAGTAGTGTGTCTATATGCCGAGCATAGCGAGACGATGGTGTGGAAGTGCCATGCACGCACTCAATCTAGCATCCGCAACATCACGTCAGAGCCAAAATTAACCCTCAGATTTTCTGATATTTGACCAAAATTGATAGAACATGTCGAGTTGGGTGCAAATATATGTCCACTGTGAGGTTATCAACGTGTGTTATGTTGTAAACATGATTGTACACAATGCTACGGTGCTGCTGGATCCTTGGACGCATGCTCAGCCTCCATATACTATCAGCAAAATATTATTGAAGATAGGGTATTATTTTGAGCGAGTTTTAACATTTTAAAAAATCTGAGTTGAAAAGTCCGAGGGGTGCATATACAAATGCAATCGTGGTAGATATATGAGGCGGATCCAGGCCAATCCAGGCATCATCTAACTAAGTACAGACCCTGTATAGACCACCTTTCATTGGACGCACCTCCAATTTTGGTTGGCATGCCCAATTAAAATATTTGAAAATAGGTCCTTGTGGGAGGACCACATTCAAATCTGGTCCTCCCACAAGGACTGCGGGATAGTAGCCATGTAGAGTTCTGCTCCGATAGTTGATCTGATTTCGGGAAGGGTACGGGTGCTCCACCGAATATAAGGTGCTGGACGGAGTAATTAAATCGGGCAAATGGACGGTTCATATATTCGAAATTCGGTTATTAAGCCAGTGTTAAGGACCATCCGACGGCCCCAACATCCTATAAAATTCTTATTTTCGGGGATCCTTATTTTCCGTGGAGCACCCGTATTATTTTTGACAGAGTTACAGTGAGAAAATTTTCAGTGTATATATTCGGTGATTTTTTCAGTATGGATGAGTTTTCTGACGCAGAGTTAGAACAGAAAATTGCGCGCGTAAAGGCTTCAGCCGAGTACGCGGCATACAAAGCGAAATTAGATGATATCGCTCCCAGTTACTCCGAAGCTGAGAAAAAATCTGCAATCCCATTTGGCAGCGTTGGTGCAGGAGCAGCGTAACAGGGCAGCGAGTGGTACTGCGACGGCGATCTTGCAGTCTGACGCTAAAGTCCCTGAGAAGCGAAAGCTTCAGCGCCCAGTCTCGTGGACCGCGGGCGGTTTTGTTCACTCGAAGCAGGGAGGATCGAAGTCCGAGGATTTATCTTGCAAGCGCCATTTCGAGCAGGTGGACAAAGCCGCACGTATTTTTTACTGTGAAGCAACAGCTAGAGGGGCTCGAAGCCCTTGAGTCAATTACTGAAGAGCACCTGGCAAGCACTGGCTGGGGAGCGGTCTTGGAGGCAGTTTCAGGCAGGTTGGAGCAGGTCGCCAGGGGTCACTTGACCTTGGCAGAGCGGCAGGAGTCTTCCACACACAGAGAGATGGTGGGCTATCTTCAGGCCTTGCGGTCCTTTTCAGGCTTCGTGGAAGGGTCTACCCTTAAGCTGTACACAGACTCTCAGGCAGGCTGTCAGATTTTAGACAAAGGGTGTAGCTCCAAGCACCACTTACATCGGCTGGTTGTGAGTATCTTCTGGGAGTGCACACGGTTGGGGGTTTCACTCTACCCAGTGTGGGTCCCCCGTGAGCTTAATGCTCAGGCGGACTATCTGGCGGCCATCTATAATGGTGCTGACTGGCAGCTCAACCCGTACTGGTTTGACTGGCTAGACAGGCTTTGGGGTCAGCATACGGTAGACCGCTTTGCCACAGACCTAAATGCTCTACTCCCAAGGTTCAACAGCAGGTGGTGGTGCCCGGGCTCGGAGAACATTGACTGCTTCTCCCTGATGGACTGGTGGTTGGAGAACAACCGGTGCAATCCCCCGTTCGGCTTGGTTGGCAGGCTCTTGGAGGTTCTCTGGAGGTTTTCTGCGGTGGCCACCATAATGATTCCGTACTGGACCAGTAGGCACTGGTGGCCTATCCTTTGCCCCGATGGGCAGCACTTTGCTCCCTTCGTGCGGGATTGGAGGGAGCTCCCCCGAGACTCATCCGAGGCTTTGTTCCTGCCTGGTGCCGGTCGGGCCAACGAGGTGGCAGTGGGTCCGCCTAACTTCAGGGTGCTAGCTCTGCGGGTGGACTTTTCGGCGTGAGCAGGAGGGCATTTGGATTCGGTCTTCTGGCGGCATGCGGAGGTCAGCCCTAGGGACCCGCTGGAGCAAGAGCTGCTGCGGAATATGAAGGTGGACATGGTTACCACCAGGGCAGTTGGGAGCTGGTGTAGCAACTATTTGGGAGCCTTCGGCAGGTTTGCTCGGTGGTGTGCGGCCAGACAGCCGCCTCGGGAGTCTTGCCCAGCTCTACCGCTTACGGTGGCACTCTATTTGAGGTTTGTCATGGATAGAGCAGACACTTTTTCAGTGGTGAAGACAGCTTCTGGTGCCATCTTTGCGGCGCACGATGTGGCTATGGTGCCAAGGGACCAGAACCCAACTAAGTCCGAGCTGTGCAAAGCGGTTCGGGAGCAGGCTAAGAGGAAGTTTGGGCTCCGTGTGAGGCACAGGAAGGCGGCCATGCCTGTGGTGCTACTGGCTACTGGCATTAGGCTGTATCATACAGACAGCAGAGGCCAGTTCTCCATCATCAGATTGACAGTGGCTTGCATGGGAGCAGTGATGTGGGCGGGGTGCCTGCGGTACTCCGACATGAAGATGGTCTGGGTGGGAGCTTTAAGATTCTACTCTACCCATATGGTCTTCCTTCTCACCACCAGGAAAAATGACCAGTACAGTGAGGGTGACGTGGTGTATGTGGCCCGTGGAGGGAAGCACTTCTGCCCAGTGAGTCTGGCCGAGCGGCTCGTTGAGGCAGGGCAGCTGTCAGGGTCGGTGAACCTCTTCAAGGGGTGGGACGGCAGGAAGGCAGTCAAGGATTCTCAGGTGCCCCTGAATGGCAGGCACATCGAGTACCATGCATGCAGGAGAGAGGTCATCAGGATGGTGGCTCAGGCGGCGGGTAAGACGGAGGCAGAGGTCACTGCAGTCTTCGGCACCCAGAGCATGCGGTCTGGGGGAGCTACGGTGTTGGCTCAGCGGGTGTCCTTTGCAAAGTTCATGCGGCACGGGCACTGGATGACCCAGGCAGCTGCTATGCGGTACATACAACCGTCCACCGAGGAGAGAGTTGCGGTGACTGCTGCAGCTGGGTATTGAGTTTTACTATGCTCTGAGTCCGCTTAATGTGTTTTGCAATGCGGTAGGTAGTGCACTTTGTGCCGGCCAGTATGGGTGCTTGCGGGCTATTATTATTGGTGTATTATTACCTGCCATGAGATCTTTGTTTTGTCTCCGTGACATGCATCTAGCTTTACAGTTGTGATTATTGGGTAGCTAGGGTAGCTAGGGGGGTCCGTAGGGTGGGTGTGTCACATAACCTACCCTTAATAGGAGAAGTCGTCACCCCCTGACGATTAGAGGGTCATATCACAAATCCCATATCTAAAATCGCCTTTTTAAATTCTTTCAGACTCGTCTGACGACTTCACAACGCTATCTTTGAACATATATCCAAGACGGTTGGATACGAATCTGGATATAAATAGAACGCCATAAGAAAGCCGATGAACACAGCTTTCCAACGATGTTCGACATTCCATATGAATCGAAAGATTCTTCCGATGCGGTCGATCCAAGTGAAGGGGAAGAATTTCACCAAATTTCTGTTTGCTGAACTTTGATGACACGTGCCATTCCACAGATGAATCGCACATGTGCTTGTCGCTCGCTCGTCATCGACAACCAATGGCAAGGCTCCTAATCGGTTTAACCGATATTCCGATATATCGGAAAAAAACGGGAAATCGGTATCGATCGATATCATTTTTGTCCACATTTCATCGATAAATCGGTATCGATTCAGTTTAGTATTGACGGTCTTATGTATTGTATACGGAGAATTGTATATAAAATTCAATAATCGATATGAATCGATATCATCGATTATCGATTGAAAATGTCGAACATCGAAATCGATCGATATGCAAGTTTGAAACCGATTAGGAGCCCTGACCAATGGTGATTTGCCATTCAATGTGCACTTACAAAAGTCGTATTGCAATGGCATCTTTGAGCTGGCATGTTCTGATTGGCTTTCCCGATAGTGGGTGCACATGGTAAGGGCCCTGCCAAAAAGCGTCAGGTAGGAAGGATGGTGTTCGTCATCGACAACCAATGGTGATTTGCCATTTGTGCACTTACAAAAGTCGTATTGCAATGGCATCTTTGAGCTGGCATGTTCTGATTGGCTTTCCCGATAGTGGGTGCACATGGTAAGGGCCCTGCCAAAAAGCGTCAGGTAGGAAGGATGGTGTTCCCTCCCCAACCCCGCCCCTACCACCGTGGGAACGCCATTCGTCTTATCCCACCTTCGCACAAGGGAAGCTTATGGGAGCCGATTCATGCGAAAGGTCGCCAAAAGAGAACAATCGTGCCGAACCGCGCAAAAAACGCGACTGAATCGGCTGTCGCGGGCTGTCGCGGGTTGTCGCGGGTTGTCGCGGGCTGCTCGATGTTGTTTCCAAATGCTCGATGCTGTCGCTTCGTTTCCAAATTTCGGGAGGAGAGAGCAAAATGTCGAACAGCATCAAGGATTTGGAAACAGAGCTCAAAAGTTATGATAGTGACGTGGCAAGAAATAGCATTCGGGTCTGAGCGAGCAGTGCGACCGTAGGATCAGTCGAAGACGAGCGAGCGACAAGCTAGTTATAGCTGCCACGTCAGACTATATGCTCTGGACTGTGCCGGAGGGTTATATGCGCAGTCCAGAGCATATACGTCTGACGTGGCAGCTATAACTACCTCATGTTGCATATCGGTGTGACGGGATTCGAGTGACCTTTTACATGAATAATCTTTTATTTTTAAATTTATTTTGTAACGACGCCCGACGACTCGATTGATCAATACGTGTCTTTCATCCAGGTCATTTTTAACCCCTTTTTGGGGGAAAACTTGAATTTCGGTACTGTACAGCGTACCCGCGTTTTCTCTCACTGTAGTGAATTTGTATACACCACTTATACACAAATCTAATTTGTTTAGTATGAGATTTAGAGCCGTCACCGTGTGACGTAAAACTCTCTCCTATAAGGAGATACCTTAGACAACCAAACCGCGAATGATAGAGCGGGATGATGACATTATTAGCGTTGGTCATGGTCATGGCTCATTGTTTATTCTTTGTAATAAAATATATAAAACGAATGACGAGATAATCGAACGATCGGATTTCAGATGGCCTAGTAGAGGCCTACAGGCCTAGCGGAGATCTCAAAATTGAGATCGACCAAGCCTAGTACCTGCCTAGTTCTAGTACCGAGGTATGCATTATCGACCAATGATTTATCCCCATTTATATATATATATATATATATATATATATATATATATTGGGGGAAAATCTTTAGATTGTCCCCCTCTTTGAAAAAGTCTGTTTTATGACGTGACGCTTTTGTGTATAAATTTTTAGAGGTTTGATTTCGCAAAAACCAGCTATTACAGAACGAACATTGCTTTGCGTGACGCTCTTTTGGGAGACGTATTAGTGTAGTAGTTTACAGCCTAGCTTTGGGAGACGTATAGTGTAGTAGCTTACAGCCTAGCTTTGCGTCACGTATAGTGTAGTAGTTTATAGCCTAGCTTTGCGTGACGCTCTTTTGCGTGACGCTCTTTTGCGTGACGCTCTTTTGCGTGACGCTGGTGGATGAAATCAATTTGCGTCGTTGAGATGAAAGCTGCAAACAAAATTTCAATCGCAGATATGTTTGTATATATATTTACATATATTTATAAATATATCGACAGAATGTCGTCTGAATAATTAATATTATAATATAAAATATAAAATGTGAGGTAAACCGAATAAAATATGAGTTAAACCTTTGTTCGAACCCTTGACTGTCGATCGGCGACCATCGATCTGACGGAGATAATTCTTTTTTGCGAGGATCGAGGGGGGGATCAGTGTTAATACTTTAAATCGACGGCCACCGGTAGCTAAGCCCTTAACACTTTTGTATATAAATTTCTAGAGGTTTGATTTCGTAGAAACCAGCTATTAGGGAGGGTGGGGGGACGGAGCCCCCACACTGGGCGAAGTCTAATTTTTTTGTAGTAATAGGCGGATGTGGGGACACGGAGCCCCCCCCAATGGGCGAAGTTTTAAAATATTCCGAAAAAATGGGGGGTTGTGGGGGGGGCAAACCCCCCTACTGGGCGAAGTCTTGAAAATAGTTTGTAGTAAGGGGGGGGGTGTGGGGGAGCCCCCCACTTGGCGATATCTTAAAAAAAACAGTCGAGGCCTCACGCCTTGTAGTAATGGGATAGTGTAGGGGGATGGAGCCCCCCCAGTTGACGAAGTCTAAGAAATAAAAGGAGACGAAGGGTGATTATTCACAAAAATTATGACATTAGAAAAGTCGTCTAAAATCTTGTAGTAATAACTGTGAACGAAATTATGGATTGCCTTGAAAGTGTTTCATACACGTTTTTCTTTTATAATTCAATACGTGCCATTGAGATTTATATTAAAATTTAGGCGAGAACAAGGTAATAAATTATATTATTATCGTTATTTGATTGGTCAGAACTTAAAATATTCGATGACGTTCAATTCGTTGCGATCGTTCGGTAATACTTAGCTCGAGGGTCTCCGAGAGACGACGCCTCCCCTTCTGTCCCCCCCTCCGTTAATCGATCGGAGCGCGCGAGCGCGAGCGGAGCGGGGGCGAAGCTTCCGCGACGCGAAGCGGGAGCAGCGCGCGGTCGGTTGATGTTCGACTTGGACTTCGAACGCCAACGCCATAAGGCGCATGCCATGCCATGCTATGCCATGCAATGCAATGCGAATGCCACTGAAGTCAGAACTCCTACTCGCAACCACAATCGATTTTGGAGATTGATTTTTCCCCACCTGTACGTTCACGTACCCCCTATATATATATATATATTGTTGATAATTGGCATATATTGGGTTATTGACATATCACTAACGTAAGGTAATATAAATATTGGGGAAAAATCTTTAGATTGTCCCCCTCTTTGAAAAATCCGGTTTTTGCTTGAACAGTCACACCGCTTGCTTTGTGACTCTTCCTATAGTAGTGTGTATGACTGTCACCCGAACCCGAACCCTAACTGTTTATGCCCGTTATATCGGGTTAACTTATCAACTTTATTACATTCTGAGAAAACTTCACTGAGTGAATATATCCCGAGTCCTAGGGGTATATCCAACAGGTTTGGCCCCACTCACTCTTTATTTATGTGAGATATATAGCTACGGGTATATATCGGGTTACAGTCAGAATGCTTTCACTTTCGGTGTTTGCATAAGTGTGCATAAAACATAAGTTAGTCTCGGCTTTATGCCGGAAACCCTAAACCTGTGACACCCGTACTGTACGGAGTACTAGTACAGATAATAGGAAGTGACACACGGTGTGTCACATCCAGCACACCACCCTGGACTATTACGGAGGAAGAGATAGGGTGGAACAGGGTTGTTGCAGTTAGAAAACACACCATCTCAAGCGGTGGAAACAATTCTAGAGGGGGCCTGTGCTCTTGGCCAGGGCGGTCCCAAATCTCTAGCTAGCCGTGCACACAGGTAGGCATCTTGGCCCAATACTGATCTAGCAAGCTACTAGCAGTCACAAAACAACTCTAGCCACTTTGAAAGTGGTCTACAAAGTAGAGTTCACTGTTGAAGCTGCTGGTGGCAATCTCAAAGTTCAGATTGAAGAAGTTAAAAGTGTCAAAGCTCAGAGAACCAGAGTCCAGATTGAAGTCGTCGTCGGGGTCAGCGGGTCCAGAGTCCAGAAAGTCGGAGTCAGGGAAGAAGTCCATTGCGCAATTCTGACAATCGAAGTACTGCCCGGACACCACCGCCCGTGGAGCAATCTCCACGCCACAAAGTGCAGAGGCGGCGACGGTGTTGAGCAAAGCCATGCTCACACACATGAACAGAGCCGGCAGTGCTGTTGCCGTGAGGAGACCGCCAATTGACGGTGCCCGGACAACACCAACCCGTGGAGCGGGTGGCGGTGTGCCCACATGCAATTCCTCGTCGCCAGACTCCGAGTCAGCCACGCTAGCTGAATCATGCGTGGAAGAAATGTACGGAGGCAGGGGGGTGAAGGATTGAATTGAAACCTGCGGCTCGGGCTCGAAGAAGCCCAATTTCACAGACATGCCGTCCATAAAGGACTGCTCGAAGGGGGGTTCGTTGTCGACGAACTGCTTCGGGAAGATTAACGCGCTCTCGTCGCTCTCGGTTGTCACCTGCGGTTCAGGCTCCGCGATGCTTTCGTCGATCACGGCGGGCGTGGCCGTGCCGAAATGAACCATTGGAAAATGTTGCGGAGCCGATTCAACACCACCGGCTACCTGCTTCAGCTCACGGAGAGCCGTGCGCGCCTCGTGCACGCGGGTAGCAAGGAGAGAGGGCGGAGAAGGGGTTAAGCCCGCGTACTGTGCCCGAAGGCCGATGTTGTCGTCGTCGGCGAAGGTAAAGGGCTCTTCGTCGTGACGAACAACGGGTTGATTATGTTGTCCACAAAGTCGAGCGAAGGTGACGTCGTCCTGGGCGTCGAAGGCGGTCTGGAACGCGGATACAAGCTCGTCGTTCTCGTCGGCAGTCACCAAGTCGCACTCCGCGCACGCCATGTCGTCCGTGGGGCAATTCGCGGTGTCGTGAAAGTGTCCAGGTGGACAACGCGCGCACTCAGGGACGAAGGCGGAGGAGGCCACGTGGAACGAGATGTTGTGGGCGGAGTTCTGTTTGTAGTGGTTTTGACTCCAATTCCCGTCGGTCTTGAGCGGGCCCGCGGCGAAGCGGAAGTTCTTCCGCCCGCCATAGCCTCCGACACGATTGTCGCGGCCATGGAACTTTCCGTCATCCCTCCTGTTGCGCTCATCCCGCCAACGTGAGGGTGGGAAAGAGACACCACGCTTACCGTCACGCTGCGGGTGGGGACGGGAGGAATCCACAAAGCCCGAAAGGGGCTCGTCGCCCTTCGTGACGGAGTCCTTGAGCGCCACGAGAGTCGAAGTGACGGCCTCCAATTGTTTCTCGAACTCCATGATGAGGTCCTCCACGTCCACGTCACCAGAGTAAAGCATAGCCGGTGAAGTCGGAGGTGACGGCTTAGGCTGCTTCGCGCGGCCAACACCGTTTTCGCTCTCCCAAATCTCGAGGATGTGGGCGTAGATGTCCTCGAGGTCGACCTTGGCCAAGTCTACGTCGAGCCGTAGTGGTGTGGTGACCTTGTCGTACATGATGGGGTCGAGGGACGCGAGCAGCTGCTTCTTGGCCACCATGTCGTCGAGCGGACCAGAGGCTGCGCTGCGGATGGCGGTCAAGCAGGCGTCGAAATCTTGAATAAGCGGGTCGGGGTCGAGCTTGGAGTCGAAGTAGATAGCACATAACTCCTCGTAGTTCCCAAGGGGTCGGAGAATACGAGGAAGGAGCCTCTTCGTGACCTCAAGTAAAGCCCGCTTCCCATCTCGCGGGGAAGCACGTCCAGAAGCGTCCACCCAACGCCTTGCGGGTGAGTGCGGCTTCGTCAAAGATGTCAACGTCGTAAAGAGGATGGCGTTGTAGACATTGTTGACCTCCTTGGTGGCGTCCGCCAAGTCGAAGAGGGCGTCGTTGGCGGTGTCCTTCAGCTCAAATGCCGACTGTAAAGATGTCACCAATGATGTCCATAGTACATTGCGGTCCGATTCGTCACCTCGGAATGCCGCATCCTTGGACCCAAGAGCGTCCCGAGATGTCCTCTTGATTAAATCAACGTCCCACGATGAATTCTGAACGGCCGCGGCACGTGTCCGTTCAGGAGCCGTCAAATTAGCTGCTGGAGATGCAGGTGTCGGCCGATAGCGCGTCCCAACGTCTCGGGAAAAGATTGTGTCTAGACGAATCCGGTTGTGAGCCCCCATGGGGGGCGTAGCGTGTGAAGAAACACTCATGATAAAAAATCCTATAGGTGGGTACGTCGGGGTAAGGTGGCGATGGCGCGGAGAGGAGGAACTCGCGGAAACGTAAATGGCAAAAGCAGTCAAAACTTCCGTAACTGCGAAATCCCGATTGTAGAAATTAGGAAGTCGAATTAACACGTTGCGCAAGAAGTCCGCGACAAAGATTGATCAAGTCCAGTCAAAACGAAAATCCCGTGGACATCCAAAAAATCACGTAGGGTACGCTGCAGCGATAAACACAGTTACTCCGTAACGACGCGTGCCTCAACCGCGAGTCCTCATAGCGCAACCATCAAATGAGGCCCCCAACGCCCCACCAAGCGGAGGCGTTTAGCCAATCATGCTACCAAAAGTAGTGGAAGGTGCCTGGCGCACCATAACCTGTGAGATATATAGCTACGGGTATACAGTATATCGGGTTACAGTCAGAATGCTTTCACTTTCGGTGTTTGCATAAGTGTGCATAAAACATAAGTTAGTCTCGGCTTTATGCCGGAAACCCTAAACCTGTGACACCCGTACTGTACGGAGTACTAGTACAGATAACAGGAAGTGACACACGGTGTGTCACATCCAGCAATTTAGACACTGCGTAGTTTGGCCATGTCAGGCTAAACACCGACGCTTGAGATGGAGTGAGGGGCTCCACTAGAGGCGCGGCGGAGCGGTATGGCCTAGTTACATGACTGGTTGATTGGACTTACGGAGAGCTCGGGCTCGTGGCTGGTGCTTGATTTTCCCGTTCTACGCGTTGGTAGACGTTGGGATTTTGGTCGGATCCGACACCAAGTTCCTTGGCCGCGTTGTTAGATCCACATGCACGTTTGGGGAATCTTTTACGCCGCAGCTTTCCTTCTTTTCCTCGACGACCGCCTTACGACTTTTGGCCGCCGCTCCTTCCGCACCTCGCCACATTTTCCCCTCACTTCGTCTCTATAGTCTTCTACATCATGGTTGCGACTAGATTGACATCAAGTATGGCGTCTCGCCGACGCTCTTTAGCTACGATTTTCGACTCCGCTGCTGCCCGCAATTCCGTCACGCCGGCTACGCCGGCAACTACTGGTGTTCGGGCTGCGAACTCCGCTCAAGCTGTTTTCTTGGCGGGTGTTCGCACTCTCACCCGTGAGCGCTTCGACGAGAGCGTGGCGAAGCACGTGATCCGAAAATGTTTCCGTGAGAGGCATGAGCGATTCACGGGAACGGAGTCCAACGCGCAGGTGCTTCTCTCCAAGCTAGTGCCTGCTATCCAGGAGGCTTTCGAGGCGCAGGATCCTTTGTTTGCGCCGATGTTCGACTTGGAGGACTCCGCGTTGGCCGTCCGTCCCGAGGCCAACAAACTTCTTTTTTCAACGCTCGAGCTCATCGTATGTCCCGCCTCTCCAGCGGGTGACTGGCTCGAGGCGTCTGCGGCCTTGCACCCTCTGGACGGCAAGCGAGCCCTGCTGGAGCTCGCACGGCGTCTGCTGGACTCCGGTGCACCCTTCCAGGGGACATCGGACCTCCTTGGCGTCCGCTTGAAGGCCCACACCGACCCGTCCGAGTCCATCACGGACTTCAACGCGGCCTTATGGCTACTGCCCCGTGGTACTTGAGATAGTACCGAAACGCGTTTCGGTACTATCTCAAGTACCGAAACGCCGGATTTTTTTTCGATGCCCTCCTTTGATATGGAGATGCTACCCTTCATATATTTTCGTCCCAGGCACCCAAACTGAGTTGCCTTATGCGCCATTGGTCTATAACACACGTATATTGGGCGCACGAGGGCGTCGAATGCCGTTGGGTAGCAAAATTTTGGCCTTCAATTTTCGCTTAGTTTTGCAAATACCCAGATTTTATATACCCCCGCGACTTCAACCGCAAAATTTGGCATCAAGATGAGGCCGGATGGAAAATCTGACGAGACACTGGAGATCGGGCAACTCGCGAACTTGTCAACACAGGTTTCCGAATCTTCATCCGGAGCGTGTAGCGGGAGTTATGCGGCGAAACATGCGGGTACTTGTAATGGTACCCAAAATTTTAATTAATTTTATGGTCTTTCACCCCCCGAAAGCATGCACACTAGGAAGGATTTCTGTTAAAAACTGTTAATGATGTGTTAAAAAATGTTAATCGAGTGTTAAATAGTGTTAATGTGGAAACTGGGTGTTAATCAAGTGTTAATACGCGAAAAATTTCATAATGGGCTATATTATAGGCGGAAAAGTGTTAATGAGGTGTGAAGAAAGTGTTAAACGTTGGCGAGGGAGTGTTAATGGGACAGTTCAGGAGTGTTAACGGAAGGCTGCATCTGTTAATCGCGGTATAATCACGCTGCTGCGAATTATATTGGAGCCAGAACACACGCCTGTTTCGCCGATGCATTTGAAAAGTGTTAATACCCAGCGCAGCCACCGTGATGTGGGTGTCCTGGCGAGATAATCATTTCAAAATGCAGTCGCCACTGACAACGCCCATACCCATCGACGATCGACAGGATCATCTACGGTAGATATAGGTGCATCCGCGAACACCAAACGCAGCATGAAGACCTTATTAAGACCTATCTAGCTACGTACGTAGGATGGAACGATAGTTGGACGTAGGTAGCTTGCGAAATCATTTCTGAGCTGACGTTCTGCCCGAGCAGACCAGCATATATAATATATTTGTTACGAGAGAAACCCGAGTCTGTAAAATTTGTAAGGTACCAAATCGTTGCACGGTCGCTGTTACGTATATTTTTATCCACACGTTTATAGACTGCAAACCAAAGGGTGGGGTTGCGTGGTGTTCGTTCATAACAGATGGATGACCAGTGGAGCGCAAACTTGGCGACTGCTGGAAAGCAACCGCGAACTGCTACTAACGCGGTAAGTGCAGATTGTGGAACAGAATCTTCGTTTATTTTAAGTGTGAGTAAACTGATGCGGGCGATGTTCAGGCTCCCGGTGGCGCACATCCGGGCGCGGGGTTAGTTGGGCCCGCTAAGGTAAACGCCGGCACCGGAGCATTTATGCAAGCCTCTTGTCCCTGTTTTTTTAAGGGTGTTCTTCGTATAAGCCGGAGGTCACGCTGGGGACATACCGTCGCCAGCGTGGCCTGCTTCTGGTTGGTTGAAGTGTTTCATTTTCGTGTTCACCGGGTTTCATTTTTTTACATGTGTTGAAGCCTCTGCGGACCGTGTAGCGCGTGCGCTGATCGCCAACGGGCCGGTCGCGCAACGATGCGGCGGTTATGCAAGCCTCTTGTCCCTGTTTTTTTAAGGGTGTTCTTCGTATAAGCCGGAGGTCACGCTGGGGACATACCGTCGCCAGCGTGGCCTGCTTCTGGTTGGTTGAAGTGTTTCATTTTCGTGTTCACCGGGTTTCATTTTTTAATGTGTTGAAGCCTCTGCGGACCGTGTAGCGCGTGCGCTGATCGCCAACGGGCCGGTCGCGCAACGATGCGGCGGTTATGCAAGCCTCTTGTCCCTGTTTTTAAGGGTGATCTTCGTAGAAGCCGGAGGTCACGCTGGGGACATACCGTCGCCAGCGTGGCCTGCTTCTGGTTGGTTGAAGTGTTTCATTTTCGTGTTCACCGGGTTTCATTTTTTATGTGTTGAAGCCTCTATCTGCGGACCGTGTAGCGCGTGCGCTGATCGCCAACGGGCCGGTCGCGCAACGATGCGGCGGTTATGCAAGCCTCTTGTCCCTGTGTTTTTAAGGGTGTTCTTCATATAAGCCGGAGGTCACGCTGGGGACATACCGTCGCCAGCGTGGCCTGCTTCTGGTTGGTTGAAGTGTTTCATTTTCGTGTTCACCGGGTTTCATTTTTTACTGTGTTGAAGCCTCTGCGGACCGTGTAGCGCGTGCGCTGATCGCCAACGGGCCGGTCGCGCAACGATGCGGCGGTTATGCAAGCCTCTTGTCCCTGTGTTTTTAAGGGTGTTCTTCATATAAGCCGGCGGTCA
>LGRX02033609.1:0-58213 GCA_001247695.2 Cymbomonas tetramitiformis | reverse complement strand
TGCCGGAGGGAGTTGAAATAGGCCCCCCTCGCGAGATCGTTACACATGTGAGGAATATTAACAGAAAATTAACACTTTTAATAGGAATCATACACGTGGCACTCGGATTAACAGTTTTGCCGGATACTAACACTTGGCAGACTGTAAACGGTCATAAATTAACAGATTTGACCGGATCGTCCACGTGGCATGACTATTAACACTAGCACCACTAGATATTAACAGAAATTCCAGATTGTTCCACGTGGCATGTATATTAACACTAGCACCACTAGCTATTAACAGAAATTCCAGATTGTTCCACGTGGCATGCTAAGAGGGACTGCCGATGCTACTAAAAGTACCACTGGAACAGATACGTTCCATGTGGCAAGCAGGCATTCGCTATCTACACAGAGCAACTGGACGGAGCTGATGAAGTTGCGCAAGAGTTCGGTGTCCTCCTTCGATTGCTGCGCGGAGCTGATGAAGTAGCTTGCGCTATTGCTTCTTGCAACGTACCGCTTTCATCCCCGGCCATAGGTAAGTCGCGTGTAGAGGTACGCGGTTTCCAGGTGGGCGATGGATAATGACCTTGGTTTCGAGACGGCTTACCGGTAGGAGAAGGGTACGTTTTTCTGCCTCGTTGCACACATACACGCCCCGGCTGTTCATGGTAAGGTCCTCAACAGTGGGGTAGGCGGTCACCATAGCCAGGTGGCACACGGTGTCGTTGGCGGCGGAGTTTTCGGCGGAACGCTTCAGGAAGATCATAGTAAGCCTCCACGGTGCCGTACTCAAAAGCGTCGGCCGCGCATGTACTCAAAGCCACGTTGAAGGAGATACGCGTTTTTGCCCGGGTGTAAACCCGGGATGTGAAGTCCTCATCGCCTCTACGCATGCGCGAGAATCGAAGGACGTCCATGGCATCCAGGGAAGGGCTTGCGTGATCGCCATAAAGGGATCGGACGCACCCCACCGCCAGTTCCCGGTGCAGACGACCCCCCTCCTCGTTTGCCAACGCAGCGGTTGGTACACCGTCGCGGACGAGATAGTGGCCGGTGTCAAGGAGATGGCACACCTTGGATGAATCGTCAGCCCGGGTGGTCCCAGAATCATGGTATTCGCCGCCCTTGGCCATGGCCATCTCCGTGAGCATGTCCGGAAGGAAGCGGATCCCTTCGTAGCTCCACGCCATGTCGTCCACCGCCTCTTTCGTGAGATACGCGTTCGCTATGCACGCGTCGATCGCCTTACCTCCAACCGGGGCTACGCTGCTCGCGTCGCCGAGTGGCTTCGTCGCGGACTTGCGCTTCCATGTGCAGTCTCGCTTGCTCGAATTCACGAAGTTGTTGAAGTGGACTTCCGCGTTCAAGTTTGTCACGCGTCCTCCATTGGTCGTGAGCTTTGGAGTAGCCAGTCCAGCGAACCTTCCACTCTTCCACCTCCTTTCCTCGAACAGACCGCACTCGACGTGCAAGGATACGCTCAACGTGTGCCTCCTTCTGACCGTCCACTACCACCTCTTCAGGTACTGCTAGGTGATCGCGTGCGGCAAAAGCATCTTGACCGCTGGTGTACGGTTTGAGGCGATGTTGAGCGAACACGTCGTGAATCCGCCAGTGAGGAGGGAGGCGTAGGCGGTAGGCTACTGGAGCTCCTCTGTCGGCCTCGGGCATGGTCATCTGTATATCGCTGAAGAAGCGTTCGGTCACAGGAACTGGTCCATGCCAGCGCTTGGTCAGTTTCCTACAGATGGAGCGATCCATCACCTTCTCCGTAAGGTGTTTCGCCTCTATCCAGACCAGATCTCCAACAGCATACTCCCGCTGCCCGTGTCTGCGATCAAACTGTTCGCGCTGTCGCTGTTGAGCCAGCTCCAACCGCTGCCTGGCGTCCCGCAGCTGCGACGAAAATTTCACAGCCACTTCGTGTGCGGTGCCTACTCCCCCAGTTCGTCGTCCAGCGGTGGACTGCGCAGCCTCCAGGAAAAGATCCAACTGCGACAGCGGCGAGAACCCGAACACCAGTTCAAACGGCGTGAAGCGAGTAGATTCACTCCTGGAGTCATTGATCGCGAACTCCACGTTAGTGGTGAACAGATCCCAGTCCTCCACATTGGCGTCAACAAAGGACCTGAGCATGTCCTCAATAACCCTGTTGCTGTGTTCCGCCTGGCCGTCAGACCGAGGGTTGTACGGCGTGGTACGAGCCACTTTTACACCCATCAGTCTCATTAGTTCCTGCCAGAAAGCATCTTGAAACCGCGGGTCACGATCGGAGACAATCTTCATAGGCGCGCCATGTAAGCGCCACACCGAGTCAAAGTAGATTCTGGCCACCACAGCTGCGGAGCTGTCGCCGAAGTTCATCGGCACAACGTGGACCATCTTCGTCAGCTTGCAGGTGAAGGCCACGAAAGCATCATTGCCCCTCTCCGATACCGGCAGGCCGGTGACGAAGTCCACCGCGACATCCTGCCATGGCCTGTTCGGGATGCTGTGAGGGTTTAGCAACCCATCCGGGTAAGTACCCCGCGGTCTCACTGATTGGCACACTGCGCAGGATGCAACCCAGGTGCCCACATCTTCCGCGGCACCACGCCAATAGAAGCGTCGCAGCACCCTCTCCAGAGTCTTGTCTCGCCCAGTGTGACCCGAGGACAATGACTCATGAGCATGGCGAATCACTACTTCTCGAAGTGGAGAGTCCTCCCCCAGCACCAACTGATATCTCCCTGCTGCGGTCCTCCAAACCACATCACCCACCAGCCTGAAGTCCTGTAGGCATTGGTGTGGTGCCGCCTTCACTTTCTCCCGCAGCGAACGAAGTGTCCCCTCTCGGGTGTACTCCGCTTTCAACGCGCGCAGGAACTTTGAGTCCGACTGCTGGGAGGTTGCGTCTCTGAAGGCTGCTGCCTCACCTGTCCTTATCACAGCGGGGGCCGTTCGCGGGTGCCTCACGCGTGCCGGCTGTGGTTTGGCGGGAGGGGCGTGTACTATCAGAACAGGCCAACGAAGGTCGAAGGCCTTCCCATCTGGGTTCTCGAAGAACTGATTGGGCTCGCCCTTATCATCGTGAGTAGGGATGACCTCCACGATCTGCATATTAGCCTTTCTGAAAAGTTTGCGCCACGCGGGGAGCTTGGACTGGTGATCTGGTAGAACGAAGACTGCTGAGGTGTTTTCTGGGTCTGCCTTCCATTCTGCGATATACTTGTTCAAAATCGCCTCCACCGTAATGTGCTTGGAGTTATATGGAGGGTTACACCAAACCCGAAGGCCCCTCCATTTCTCCGAAAGGCAGTCTGTCCAGAATCTATCCGCCTGTCTGTTGCGGCCGCCAAAGTCACAACAGGCGTCCACATCGAAGGGTCCAAACTTCTCGGCGTACTTCGAGGAGTACTCTGCTCGGACACGCCAATTCTGTGAGTCCTCTGGGGGAGTCTGCCGTTTTTGTGGGTGAAGGACCGGGGATGGAGCTGACTGCTGGGGCGCCTGCTGCGGGGGTGGTGAGCTCACTGGCACCTTCTCGGTGGGCGCCGCCTCCGATGCGTCAGCTCGTGATGGCGTTCGCGTCTTCGGTGACGCCAACTGTGGAGGCGTTGGGGTCGTAGAGGCTCTTCCAGTACGTGACATGCTCCTCGTTATCCTTATCTGAGGTGGAGCTCTGTCAGGGGTTTGGTGTGGAGCTTCTGTCGGCTTCGCGCTATCAGCTTCAGGCCAGTCAGGCATGTCGAAGTCGAGGTGATCCTCCTTCATTCCCTTATAGAGCTTCGGGTTAACGAGAGCGATGGTCTCCCCCATGTCCATGGCCTGTTCCGCCACGGAGAGGGTCTCCACCGCTGAGAGCCAACAGCCAACAGTCTGGGCCCAGTGGGGATGAGCTGCGGGTGGTGAGCTGGAGAAGCATTCAGACTCCAGCGTTGCCAGGGGGTCTTTCGGCAGATCTGAGGTGGGGTCGATCACCCTTGCCTCCTTCAACCCCTCACGCACGTCCTTGTCTTTGAAGTCGGGTCTTCTGGACAGGGCGGCGTCCGGTACCACCAGCAGCGCTCCTTTGATGTACTCCATTCTCTCGGGACTCCCACCTCCACCAGATCCATGTACCGGCGTGCCTGTCTGCGGCTAAGCTCCCTGCCAGGTTCCATCAGCCATTCAAGGGGGCGGTGATCACCCTGGATGCGGAAGTTGGTGAAGATGAGGTAATGCCGCCAGGTGACGGTGGTACAGTGGTGTAGAGCACCTAGCTCACGCTCGCCGGTGTGGTAATTCTGCTCGGCGGCTGAGAACTGGCGGCTCTCGTATGCTATCACACGCAGCCCAAGACCATCTCCATTGTCTTGCATAAGTACTCCCCCAAGAGCGATGCCGCTAGCATCCGTCTGCACCACGAAAGGCGCTGTGCCGTCTGCGGCACCCTTAATGTTGGGCAAGGCGAGCACTGGCGCTGATGTGAGGGCCTTCTTCAGCTCCTCGAAGGCCCACTGCTGCATGGGACCCCACTCCCAGGGTACGTCCGCCTTGGTCAACCGGGTGAGGGGCTGAGCGATCTCGGAGAAGCAGTGGATGAACCTGCGGTAATACCCCGCTAGGCCCAAGAACTGCCTGACGTGAGTAACCGTCTCCAGCTCGGGCCAGTCCCTCACTGCAGCCACCTTGTCGTGTTGGGGTCTGCAGCCATCTGCGGAGATACAGTGGCCAAGGAACCGCAAGGATTTCTTCAACAGCTGGCACTTGGACCTCTTGAGGAAGACGCCCTTCTCCCTGCATGTCAGGAGCAGCTGTTTGACGTGCTCGTAGTGCTCTGCAGCGGTGTTGCTGAAGACGACCACATCATCGATGAAGATCCGGACAAATGGGAGATGGCCCAAGGCCCGCTGCATCCGTCGCTGGTACTGAGATGGTGAATTCTGCAGCCCCTGCGGCATGACCAACCACTCATATGACCCCATCTGGGTGGTGAAGGCGGTCTTCTCGACATCTCCTGGTGCCATCGGTACTTGCCAGAAGCCATCCACCGCGTCGAACGAAGAGAAGAACTTCGCACCCTGCATCTCGTCGAACATCATCTGGATGTCTGGGAGAGGATACTTGTCCTTAACTGTCTGGCGGTTGAGGAGCCGGTAATCGATCACCAGTCGCAGCTCCTTGGGGTTCCCGGGTTTAGGGACCATCAAACAGGGAGCTGCATAAGGGCTGGAAGAGGGTCGGATGTAGCCCTTGGACATCAGAGTCTCCACGCGTTCTCGAAGTTGGCGGAGTTCCTCTGCGGACTTCTTGTAGATGCGCTGGCAGGGAGGTCCCTTCTTGCTCAGCTCAGGGTCCAGGTTAATGTTGGCTTCATCTTGGGGGTCATGTCTGAGTCCATCGATGTTCGGTAGGGCAGTCGTCATCTCCTTCTTGTACTCCTCACCCCAGAAGTCCTGAAACTTGAGGGTCCACTCAGGGCTCACTTCTGCATCTTCAGTATCCGCAGCGGGTTCGGCGTTCTCAGAGTCGATAGCCGTGGCTGCAATGAGTGGGAGGTTCGGCGGGAGCGGTCTCAGCGGCGGTCTGAGGCACAGGAGGGGTTACGCTGGCGACAGCGTCTGCCTCGTGTAGATGGTCCGCCGTCAGGCCCTGTGCGCTGCCCTGAGGGTCGCCTGGTGGGGAGGCTCCTGCCGATGTCGTCGCACCAGGCAGCGCGAGTCCTCTCGAGAGCACCGCGGAGATGTCCAGGGCCTGTACTGCCGCTAGGACTTCTCTGCGAATGTGTTCACTTCGGCTGCTCGCGTCCGAGTCAGAGCCGGACCTGTGGGCGGCCCTCCGCCTGCGCTCAGCCCGTGCCTGCGTGCTTCGGCTGCCTCTGGTCCCCGTGCTGGTGCGGCTGATGTCCGTGCCGGAGTCGGGGTCAGAGTGATCAGGTGCGTGGCTTGGACCTGGGAGATGCTTGCCATGTGTCGCAGGGCCCGAAGATGCCCTTCGGGAACGCCGACGCCGGCGAGTCTCTGAGGTTGTCGCCACCGCGGGAAGGTGACGCACCAAGAGCTGGGTGCCGCCCAAGACGTTCTGCTGAACCCCGCTGTCAAGGGGTACCTGCAGAGGGTCCGGCAAGGCTGCGGCGCCGATGCTGATGAAGTGCTGCAGCGATGAGGGATCCGCGCCTGAGTCATGGAGCGCGGAGGTGGCTGGTGCCAGCTGATGGGGCTGCTGTGGTCGATGTCGCGGCTGTTGTGGCGGCTGCGGTTGCTGTTGCTGCTGCTGCTGCTGCTGCTGCTGTTGCTGCTGTAGCTGCTGCTGCTGTAACTGCTGCTGCTGTAACTGCTGCTGCATCGGTTCCAGTGGCTGCTGTTGAAGCCACTGCTGTTGCTGCTGCTGGTACGCGAGCCACTGCTGCTGCTGCTGTAGCTGTTGTTGGAACGGTGTGGGATATGCGCCCACGGGGTGATGGGTTCCCAGTGTGAACGGCACTGGTGATACTCCCCCAGCGAGGGGCGCTGATTGGGGCAATACCCAATTGACGCCGTTCCATACAGCCTGTGCGGGGGTGCCATCCGGCATAGTATAAGGGCGGGGCACCGCTGTGTAGGGCATGGTGGTGCCTGGATGTGGAATGGGGTGAGCGGAAGCATATGCGGTGGGCGATGGGAAGGTTATGGGAGAGAACAGAGTGTGGTGTAGCTGCTCTGCGCTGACACTCATGCTGGGAAATGCCTCTGATGTCTGCTGTGACATCCTGATTGCTGAGCTGGTTGAGATCAAGGACTGGGTGTGGCAATAGCCACAGGTGAGCAAAGTGGTGAGTGCTCGCCTTTTTTATTTAATTAGTCTCGTCCTCTTCGATGTCGCTCGCTGGAGGCGAAGGGGCGGGACTTCCAGGTGGTGATGGGGGGACCCAAGGCCACTCTTCGATTCCTTGCACTGGATATGAGCCAGGGAGCGCGGGGAAGACTGTCAGGTCTTGGGAGTTCGGGTAGCGGAAGAGAAGGTTTCCAATCTGAACCCACACCCAGTTGTGGTATCTTGGTGGGATAGCCAGCGTGACTATATCCAGGCGCTCAGTTCTCCTCCTCGTCGTCAGAGGAAGAGGGGGAAGGAGGACCGCTCCAAGGACCGCTCTGCCAGAAGGCGCCTGCTGGTGGGTAGGTGGGGTCTGGAGGGAATACCCACTTGATGGGTCCTTGCTTCCACCACGCTCTTCTGTATTCTTCTGGCGAAGGGGGTACTGCCATGCACCGGCGAACTCAAAATTTCGCCAGGGCTCCGCGACACAGATTTCAAGTGCCTATGTATGCAGGCAGGGGTCAAGGAACTGCAACCAGAAAGCTCAGCAAGGTCCCAGAAGGTAACCGGACTTCGTACACTCCCAAAATATTCCAGCCAGAGGGTAAACCAGAGGTGTCCAGAAACTGTCCAGAAACTGTCCAGAAGCCACTAAAAGAGCTGTTTTGAGGGGCTTTCCCAGCTGCTGGTGGCCGTGAGGGCGGTATTGGGGGGTTCTAGGGTGTCCTATGGGGTCTGGGGAAGGAGTTTTTGGTGGTGGGGGCTACTGTGGAAGGTTTCGGGGTAGGCTGAAAACGGGCTAAAACGGCTATTTTGGGCTGTTTTTGGCTGTTTTTCGCCTTTTTAAGGCTCTAGAAAGTGGGCTATGAGGTTTTCCTGGCTACTATAAACCGGGGAAACCCTTTAGGGTGCTCCCTGACGGTTGTTTGTAGCCTGGGGCAGACTTGGAAGTTAAGATCGGAAAACGAATGTTGACTTTTCTGAGCCTGGTTGGGCCCCCAGTGTTAAGGGGCGAAAATATGGAGTTTTGGAGATGTTTTCCAAAGGATACGGCCGTTGTATACGAAAAAAAATGTACTTACGGAGGCTAAAATTGCGCCCAGATAGCCGGAAGTGCAGCTCTCCCCCTGTATTACAACGGAAGTTACAAAAGGCCCGTGGGCGAGTTGCGCAGAGGCGAAATCGCAGCACGCTGATACCAAATGTGCCAGGGGCACGACGACAGATGCTCGGAGATATGTTTTTGATTGAACGTGCAAAGGTACACAATTCGGATTTTTATAATATACTGGATCAGGGCCAGATTGAGGTACAAACGATAATTCGGTTCCGAGTTCTGAAGGCTAAACACTTCTCAAGTGCTCTACTTATTCACTCGTCACTCAGGTTGCAGGGTCAACCACTCGAGAGCCGATGTCACACTTCGGCTCAACGTTCAGTTCCCGATCCGATCTCATTTCTAATTCCGATTCGTCATTCTCGATTCAGATGTTATGCCAACAGGCTGACACGATGACTGCCCCACAGTACTGTCATACTACTGTACTGTCATACTGTCATACTGTCATAGCGTCATACTGTCATACTGTCATAACCTTAATATCTGATATTCGATTTCATTGTCTTTTCAACCCCGATGCGAATCTGACCATTCTTCGAGGGTCTGACTGAGTTCCACGATGACACCCCCCACAGTACTGTCATACTACTATAGTGTCATACTGTCATACTGTCATAGTGTCATACTGTCATACCCCGGACATCTGGTATTCATTCTCATCGTGATTTCAAGCCCAATCTCACTGTCATCGTGCCAATCCCAGATTACCCCCGATGACACACATACGGACGCATAGACATATCGGCTCACGCTGTGCCTCCGGGCACACGGTCCGCAGAGGCTTCAACACAGTAAAAAGATGTAACCCGGTGAACACGAAAATGAAACACTTCAACCAACCAGAAGCAGGCCACGCTGGCGACGGTATGTCCCCAGCGTGACCTCCGGCTTATATAAAACGCTCGCAACAAGCTAAAAATGCACAAATGCTCCGGTGCCGGCGTTTACCTTAGCGGGCCCAACTAACCCCGCGCCCCGATGTGCGCCACCGGGAGCCTGAACATCGCCCGCATCAGTTTACTCACACTTAAAATAAACGAAGATTCTGTTCCACAATCTGCACTTACCGCGTTATTAGCAGTTCGCGGTTGCTTTCCAGCAGTCGCCAAGTTTGCGCTCCACTGGTCATCCATCTGTTATGAACGAACACCACGCAACCCCACCCTTTGGTTTGCAGTCTATAAACGTGTGGATAAAAATATACGTAACAGCGATTTAGCACCTTACAAGTTTTACAGACTCGGGTTTCTCTCGTAACAAATATATTATATATGCTGGTCTGCTCGGGCAGAACGTCAGCTCAGAAATGATTTCGCAAGCTACCTACGTCCAACTATCGTTCCATCCTACGTACGTAGCTAGATAGGTCTTAATAAGGTCTTCATGCGTTTGGTGTTCGCGGATGCACCTATATCTACCGTAGATGATCCTGTCGATCGTCGATGGGCATGGGCGTTGTCAGTGGCGACTGCATTTTGAAATGATTATCTCGCCAGGACACCCACATCACGGTGGCTGCGCTGGGTATTAACACTTTTCAAATGCATCGGCGAAACAGGCGTGTGTTCTGGCTCCAATATAATTCGCAGCAGCGTGATTATACCGCGATTAACAGATACAGCCTTCCGTTAACACTCCTGAACTGTCCCATTAACACTCCCTCGCCAACGTTTAACACTTTCTTCACACCTCATTAACACTTTTCCGCCTATAATATAGCCCATTATGAAAATTTTCGCGTATTAACACTTGATTAACACCCAGTTTCCACATTAACACTATTTAACACTCGATTAACATTTTTTAACACATCATTAACAGTTTTTAACAGAAATCCTTCCTAGTGTGTACACCGCGGCTACTTTTACGGGGAGGTGGCTGCCATCATCGTGCCCCGCCACCATGAAGTAGTAATCATGGTCGCTTAACCATTCGTCGTTGGTGAGGGCATGCACTGATCGGCCAATTGAGCCGGAGAGGACACCGCCCGCGTGCTCCATTTCGAACATTGCTCCGTACACGTTGTCCGCCCACGCGATCCCTTTACACTTCCCGTCCAAGGACTTCTTCATCTCCTTGGTCCACTTCGTTACATCAGCATCTTTGGGGAGGTCCTTAACACGGTTCTTCTTAGCGCGTTCGAGGGCCTTCAGCCGTATGTTCTCAATCAGCTCGGGCATGCCTTGCCCGGACACCTGCACCTGGCGACTGTCGGCTGGAGGGGCGCTGGCTGTGCGTGTGGCCCCTGCAGAAGACGCCGTCCGCGCCTTGCTCTGTCGCGGAGGGACTGTAGGGGGGGCGTTGCGCTTTGTACTGATTGCCTGCTGGAGGAGGGACATGGCAGCGTTGGCCGCCACCCGTTTCTTCAAGGCAGCCGTGAGCGCCGAGTTCATCGGTTTCTCCAGCACCGGTGGCAAGTGCTTGTAAGCGCCGAATGTGTAAGGCTGCGGCAATGTTTCCAGCACGTTCTTGTAAGTAATTGCTTGGAGCTTGCCATCCGCGGCCAGACGTTGCATGTGCTCCAGAAGACGCTCGTCGGATACTTCGCTCAGCAATTTCAGCCCTGCTGCCGGCGTGGAGTCGGCCGCGCTCAGGGCGTTTATTTGCAACTGTCTTGCCGCTTCGAGCATAGGTTTCATCCTGTCTTGGTTCCTCTGCATCGTGACTCTCCTGCTGCGCTCAAACTCTGGGGTCTGTACAGGTGATGGGTTGTTAGCGGGGGCCTGTGGGCCACTCGCGGAAGGATTCTCTTGGAAAACCGCCGGACCGTGGCTCAGCGGGGACACCGCGGGTTCCGCGGGAGGGGCAGCTTGCAGGCAGTCCCATGCAAGGACACCCTGCTTTTCTGCTTCAACGGCGCGCTGCGGCTATTGCTGGACCCCTTCCTTGGCGGTCGGTTGCCAGGATTGCACGGTGGACACGGCCTGCACCAAGCTGGGAATCGAGGGAGGTTCTTGGGGTGGGAATGCCAGATCAACGGTGGCAATCTGTGGGGGCGCCCTGGCTGGAGGGGGCGGCAATAGCGTACTCGCCGGCGCCTGGGCCAACGTCCCGGTTTCCGCTGGCCACAGCAGCGTCAACAGGTCTGCGACGTGCTGCATCCACGGGTACTCGGGATTGACATTGGCCTGGTACCGGGGGGCTGGTGACACATGTACCGTCCGGGAAACCGTGTCCACCATGAACCATGGACAGTGTGCACGAAGTTCCTGTGTGACATTTCCGATAAACGCCGCCGGCCTTGCTGGCCCTGTTGGACGTGGGGCCGCGGCCTGCACGGCTTCAGACGGGGCAGTGCTCGGTGGCGCTAGGGCTCGCACAGCAGTAGGTGGGGGCGCGTCGTTCGTGACATGAACTAGGGCTGTACTCCGTGACGCCGGGGCTGGCGCTGTTGGAGGAGGGGGCGGTTCGCTATTGACGGGCAGGTTCGGGGCGGTCCCCTGACATGCCTTCTTCCACAATTCGGGGAACCGGGCCTTGATAGCAGCGATCTCCTTCTCGGTAGGGAACGCGAGGGTGGTATGCCCCAACTGACTGTTCTTGGTTTGCACGAAGCGGTAGACGGTTGTCAGGTGCTGTAAAATCTTGGGTTCGCACTTTTCACATGGGGACGCCGGGTCGGGGGAATCCGCGATGCACTTGCCCTGGGATGAGCAGTGCCTAACCCAGGTTAGGACGTTATGATTTTTCAGGTTTTGTTTCAGCCATATCTCTAGCTGCGCGATCACCTGCTCCTTCGCCTCGTTCTTCCCCTGGCTTTCTGGCATGGTCCTCAAAACGTGGAACCCAGATGCGTTCGCGTATATGGTATCGCGTAAGACAGTGTAGTTGGCCGCCTGCCACTCGGGGCATTTGCCGTTATGGGCAAACGCGCCGGTGGCCAAAACGAGCCCAGTCGGTACTTTCTTGATGGCCTGCCTATAATTCTCCAGAAGACCGACGGGGAGATTTGTTGCGCCTAAGGAAACGGTTGAATGCCAAAACTCATGACTTTTCCGTTTGCGTTTCTGTATACAAAACCCGGCCCCCGCCTCCTCTACCGCCGATACTTCGCTTGAGCGTGCCCCATCGTCGAGCTCTAGGTGATTTCACGGAAAGGAGTGAGCGCCGATTGTAAACGGCGGTTGCATTCAAAGCACGCGGACGTGCTACACGGTCCGCGCGTGAGCAGAGTGATATTACGATGCGCGCAAGACATCAATCGCTCCCGGAACATCATCGAGTAGGCAGCACACGGCCTCCAGGCAAATGGAGATCAATATTATTCATATAAAAGTGTTTGGTTAGAGCTAGATAGGTAACCACTGATGAGGGGTTGGCAGAGGAGTTGTCCGCTATCCGGCACGCCACAATGGTAGACTGTAACTACTATGCTTCTATGAGATCCATACTCCGACGTCCAGCGCAGGGCGGAGGGCCTTCCACGCACACTCTGGCCTGTGGCTTCTCCAATGAGCACGCTGGCAGATAGGGCCACAGTACGCTACACGGCGGCACGGGCACCTCTTCCGATTAGCAGGCAGCTGGCCGCACGTGGCACAGCATGAAGGACGAGACGACCATTCCCCGCGTGCCCAGAGCCAGGAATAACTAACCCACTGAGCTTCCGCCAGCGCCTTACACTCCCGGTGGTGGGTAGATTCCCAGTGTGCTCTCTGACACTCCTCGCCGCAATACACCGCGGAGAGACACTTGCTGCACTTGTACAACTTCCGTCCGCCGACAACAGCCCGCCGGTCCGCCCCACATTGCGCACAGGGATCCCGTTTCTTTCCGTTGCGCGATGCCACAGCAGGCTGTGAACACTTTTCCTCCATGTGCAGTATCGTGCGCCAACACTTGTGCGCGCGCGATTGCGCGTCCGCCCTCGATCCAAGCCCAACATCCGCACGAAACATCGCATACCGGTAGTACCACGGATACATTCCTCCGTGCGCGTTTTCCGAGCGCACGCTCGACAGTCGAAATGTCACCAACGGTGCAAACTGCGAAACATTGCATCCCGTGCTTACCATTACCGGTTCGAACGGGTTCCCCGAGGTATCCGACAACACGAGGATCTCCCCCGCACCTTCCAAACCACCCCCCCCTGGAAGACACCCCACGAACTCCATGACAGTAACCGAAGGGAAATGACCGGTTTTCCAACTTTCGCGCGACCACCGAGGGTACAACACACCGCACACAATGATGTTTCCATATCTCTCACCCTGCATGCGCCAATCGTGTACAAACCGGAATATCGTGCGCACCGTGGTCAGCACAAGGGCCAGGAACAACCCTTGCCGACATGGGAGGAGCCCCTCGCGAGAACACACCGTGCCCACACGCTGTCCCAACATAAGGCGCGCGGCGTTATCAGGTCCCAACCTAGGCGGGACGTTCAACAGGTACCTCTCCGCAGTTTCTAGGGCTGCGTTTTGTGTGCGCAGAAGCCCCCATCTGTTAATTGGCATCCCACGTGTGTCCAACCACGTGTGTCCGTTGTCCAACCACGTGTGTCCGTGAAACAGGAGTGTCATGTGGTTCCCCACCGCGCCACGTGCAAGGCGCATTCGGCGGATTCTGACGAACGTTCGGCCGACTCGCTGCAAGTATGTTGTCATATCAACCCAAAGGCGTGTGTCGTCCGAATTGGATGCAATCGCGGAGATCATGCACGGATCCTACATCACACCCCAGCGCGAGCGGGTAAATTCAATGCAATACAGCGGGTCCGAAGTTTTATCATAACGAAGTTTTATCACCGCAAAACCATGACATCCGTGTGCACAGGGATATTACGAATCACGCAAGACATCAATCCATCGCTACCGGAACATCATGGAGTAGGCAGCACACGGCCACCAGGCAAATGGAGATTACTATCTTCATATAAAAGTGTTTTGTTACAGCTAGATAGGGGGCGGTCCTCCTAAGTGGTAAGATGCCAGTCTGCTGCTCTAAAGGCCCGGTCGAGTTCCCTGGCTATTGTCGGCCGTCGTCTTCCACGCACACTCTGGCTTGTGGCTTCTCCAGTGAGCACGCTGGCAGCTAGGGCCGCAGTACGCTACACGTCGGCACGGGCACCACTTTCGATTAGCAGCCAGCAGGCCGCACATGGCACAGCATACAAGACGGACGTAGCCACGCCATGCTATGAAGGCGGAGTACACAGTATTCACGTCGTCCACACGTTCCCCAAGCTGGGTGGGTGTCAATACCCTCGAGACAGCCCCAACCGCAGGGGGGCTGGCAACGGTGGGGGCATCCGTGAGGTCACGGTGCAAACTGGTAACGAAAAACGACTGGAAGGCGTTAGTGTAGTGAAGGCATGGGTGTGCCCACGGACCACGGACGAGCACTACCTCACCCCACCATCCATGGCAGTCACCGCCGTCCACGGGGGTGGTGTACACACGTATACGCAGCAAGCCTTCGCCAAACTCAGGGACCGCCCAACCCGGACGGGGCACCCCAGCAAACTCGAAGTAGCTTGCTCCCGGTGTCAGAGGACACTCGCCGACCATGGCATACCGAGCATGCTGTAGCCGACTCTCACCGTAGACGTCATTCAACAGTGCAAGGGCGTGCTCCCCGAAGCTGTCGGAATCACTCTCTGGCCAAAAGCCCTGCTGGGCTCTACCCTCTTGTCCCCACAGTTTTATGAGTTGCCAACGATGCAAGCCCACTCTACGGCCTTGGCTCCTTCAGGTCCAATATCATTATCTGCACCACAAGCACTTTGTGTGAGCCCACGTCTTGTACATCCATCACAAATAGTACTAGAAACATGCAGGAACAGGTTAGAAACGACTTACTTCTCAAGCCCAATGTGTTCAAGGACCCGTTGAACACCACGGTCCCCTAACTTGACCCTAAGGAGAATATCACTGTTTTGACCTTCTATGCCGTGGATAATGCGGTTCTTGTCATGGGAACCACAAAATATGGTCCATGCACAATTGTTTTGATGTAAGAGGATCCAACTTATGGAACAGGGAGGTGGAAATTGTGAAGATTCTTACGTCTAAGGTTGAGTGTGTTCAATGACGTTGGATCGTTGAACACACTGAACCTAAGCAGTAAGACATTCCCCACACTCTGCTGCTTATTTCTAGTGCTAATTGTGATCATTTATGAAGAGGTGAGCTCACGCCAAATGCTTGTGGTGCAGTTAATTCGATTGGACCTGAAGGAGCCAAGGCGCTGGCCGTTGCACTCACTCCGAACGAGGAGGGAGTGTTCAACACGTCCTTGAACACACTCAACCTTAAATGTAAGAATCTATGCGCCTTCAACCTTTCCATTTCACACTCGGAATCTCTTGGCATGTGTGCATGGACCATGTGATATCGGCTTCGTGATGTAAATTGCATCCTGCAGTGCAGATAATTGATTTACAGTGATTTTTCTAATTAGGGTTAAATTAGGGGAGTGTGGTGTTCAACGGGTCATTGAACCCACTGGATCTGAGCGGTGAGAATCTACAAACCTTTAGCCCTTGATTTTGCACTTAGAATCTCTGGGCATTCATTCATTCATGGAGCATACCCCATCAGCTTGGGGATAAAATTTCATCTTGTTGTGCAGATAGACGTGAAGGAGTCATTATCTTGCTTATCCAAGTGATGAACCGTTCCCCACTTACATCTGCTTGGTTCTCTGGTAGTGAACACACGACCAGATCGGTTATTAAAGATAGATGTGTGTGGCGTGACCCGGCAGGTAATGACATCGGAGATGAAGGCAGGAAGGCACTGACAGAGGCTGAGAGATATCGATCAAGTGATAATCCGTGCAATGTGACATTTTAATCAATGCGCCTCGATCAGTGTAATGCGGATTAATAAGGTGCTTCAAGAATTTCACAGAGCATTGCTCAATTGCATGCAAAGATGTATTTGCATGACTAGTCAACATAACATGTAGCCTCGTTCTTGCCCTGACCCTCGAGGCACATTCATCAAAGGACCGATCACAGTTAAAGCATTCGGTCAATGTAACTTGTGTATTAGGATAGTAATAATTCCTTTTGTGTCGTTCCATGTGTAATTTGTTACAAAGAGATAGCATGGTAATCGATGAGATGTTGTGATCAGTGAAGCATAGTTCCTTAATGTAACATACTCGAGGGTGATTGCTTCCTGCTATACCGCAATGATCCTCACGGCTATCAGATGGTTAGAGGCAGTATCCACCATCCGTGTCAGAACTGCAATCCTCTTACCAGCATTCTAGAGTTATGGATCTGTGGGTGCACTTCCCGATGGGTTCCACAACATCCAGCATGTTTTAGGCTAGGCAATTCGTGCTTCGGTGATGGCAAAATCATATTCATCTCATGGTGCATTGAGGTGTGCGTGCGGGCAGAGCATATAGTCTGGTGCCCGATCCTTGCGCGCCGGAACTTATTTGCGCAAAGTTTAGTATACAAACGGACAATATGATGACTCCTGATGGTGTTTGCACCCGACCGTCACAACAGAAGGTCCAACCTGATAGGGGAGGGAAACACGGGACCGAGGGTCCGATTGAGAGTGATGGCATGAGCCGTAAGCGACCAAAACGATCAATGGAAGGAGAGTTGCGTTGCCGAGCTTCGAAACGGTGGTCGGCCCTTGTCACTCGTGTGCGGAATAACATGATCGCGACGCTAGGAGAGGATGGTTGGAGATGTTTCATGAGTCTCCCGAACGTCCAACAACATCGGGCAGCTTTCATGGATCTGTTCGTTGTGGACAAGCCCGTTCGATGCTCGGGTACACTCGAGGGCAAGGAATGCCCTCGTCAATTCGTCCTGTGCTTTGCTGGAGATGACATCACGGAGTTGTGCCGCTTGGAAGAGATGCACATCGATCATGGATACGACGTGGCTCATATTTGCGGCTTGTGGCGCTCTCTGCATATGCGGTTGCCCCTCAGTCTACGCGACTCTTCGAATAGATGGTTAGATCACGTGGATACCTCACTATTGGGGCATCTACTGTTTGGCACACGAGACAGCCGGGAATTGAAGCATCGTGGTTTCGAAATGCGGCTTTGGGAGCCTAATCTACGCTTGCGGTGCGGGCCTTCTCGCCGTCGCACAAATTTGTTTGCCCAACATGGTGGCGCCCACGATCGCTTTTGCCATGAGATGCGTATGGCGCATTATAATCGCACACTCACGGAGGAGTTGTTTGTATCCATTCCATCTTGGGCCCTTTCCAAGGCCTCGATCGAGTACCCTGCGAGTCACGATGGGTCAATCATCACCTTAGACGAAGACGAGGAGGCAAATCGTGGATGCGACGGTGTAGGGGCTGATATTGCGTCTCGTCGAATTGCCTGTTGCTTCGAAGGCCCTGATATCACCGAGATTTTGGAATGAGAATGACACGGAAAAGTAATGTACGCGCCAAAAAATATAGAACGTCGATCGCTGAATTCGTTGAAGTCGATTAACCGAGCTCTGTAGTCTCAAAACCTAGAGTGGCACATCCGTCCGTCCTTAGTTGACGTGATACTTAGCAAGGCACGAATAAATTGGCCCGAACACAGGTGATCGACTCGTATGCGATTCATTCGGGATGTGCAAGTGCACACCTCTTACGTCTTTAGATCAATGCATCGTATATTCAATGGCGGTCCTCACAAAGATCGAGCCTTCATTTAGCGCATCCCTTCGAAACGTCGGTCCATCGGACTAGTAGGGATACATTTTGGATTGCGTCCGTCCCCCATATGCAAAATCGAAGATGCCGGCGAAAGTCGGGTGCACCTTGTTGCCACGGGGACCGTGCGCTATCGCAAAATTGTTCGCATATACGGGCAAGACAAGAGTGGGAAGATCTACCGACTCCCCGACGGCCTGGAGCATCCTGCAGAGGCCTGCACTGTCGATGTTGGGGCCGACGGTCGGGTGTCCGTGAACGACCGCATCTCCATCGACTGGAAGCGGAAAGCTGATTCACTGACCACCTTGCCGGACGGCATCTACACTATTCTGCAACACCGCATCGCGACAAAGGGCGGGAAACGCAAGCTGTGCTTGCAAGAAACGGATAAGTTATATTTCGCACAAACCGACGTAGATGTTGAGCGTGCGCGAAAGTTCAGAAAGATGGGAATCTATCGAGAGCGCAACGGATCCCTCCTAGCTCGCATCGAGATGATTCACAACAACGCGGCCTGTTAGGAGATCGTGCAGACCTATATGTTCGATGTGAATTGTGGAAGCCATGGTAATATTCTGTCCGTACTTGGTCTTATACTGTGATGCAGGGGAGACGGCACGGTTCGAACCGTATATTGCTGACAACATGCGTATAGTTGTAATGATGTACAGAGCAATACGATTAGGTTTGAGAAATAGAAAAAAGGATGACTCTTCCTACTGAAAGCGTGATATTCGTAGGTGCACGGCAGTAAGTTCAAACGATGGGATTCGAGCTGACATATCGAGAGCTTGGATTGAATCAAGTGATTGCATATTTTACGCAAGTTTGATCTCTCACAAGTTCATCTCACGAATCGGGCGATAGAGCTACGATATGTGACTACGCATGTGGACTGGAGATATGCCTCATGTGTCCGAGCATCCGACTCACTCACTCACTCACGCATTCTGTGTGGATGTCACGTCTCTTTGAGATGATCTTTATTTACCGAAGTATCGATATATCGATGATAAAGTATCGATTCATTATATTACCATATCAGCAAACTACTCCGCACCTCCGCCCCTCCGTGCACAAACGCTCTTCGGCGAAATTTGGGCGTGCGAGGGGCCCGCTCCTTCATTTTATTACAAGGAAAGCTTTGGACGCCTTTTCGAAAAGGGAGGGAAATTTTAGGTGCTTCTCGGAAATTTTCAACGACTTTAGGCAATTTCAAAAAAATGTGTGCTAGAGCCAATGTCCGGCCTCCTGCGCCTTGAGCGTGGTCTGAGTGGTCTTGGGGTGGTCTAGGCCTTAAGTACGGTCCGAGTGGTCTTGGGGTGGTCTGTCCCTAGAGTATGGTCCGAGTAATCTTGGGGTCTTGGTATGGCCTGCGCCTTGAGTGTGGTCCGAGTGGTCTTGGTGTGGCTTTGCTGTGGCTTGAGTGCAGTGGTCTTGGTGTGGCCTAGCAAGGCCTTAAGTATGAGATCACAGTGGTCTTGGCACGAGAAGTACGGTCCGAGTGGTTTGAAGTGCTTTGCATATATAGTATGAGTAGTGGTCTTGGTGTGGCCTAGGCCTTAGAGGCTCCACTAGTCTGGAGGTGATCTTGGGAGGCCCGGCGAGAGTACAGTCCAGTCTGGTCTTGGCGTGGCCCCTGGGTGGTCTTGGCGTGGCCTAGGCCTCGGTGTGGCCTAGGCCTTAAGTATGGTCTGAGTGGTCTTGGCCTTAAGTATGGTCCGAGTGGTCTTGGGGTGGTCTGCCCCTAGAGTATGGTCCGAGTAATCTTGGGGTCTTGCTATGACCTGCGCCTTAAGTATGGTCCGAGTGGTATCGGCGGTGAGCACGCTTATGCTCTCGTACGATGAGGCCCGGACCAACCCAAGACCACTCAGACCACACTTAAGGCCCGGACCAACCCAAGACCACTCAGACCACACTTAAGGCCCGGACCAACCCAAGACCACTCTCTGCACCACACTTGGGCTGGCCCAGGCCATCCCAAGACCACTCACTTCACACTTAAGGCCCGACCACCTCGAGACCGCTCGTGACCACACCAAGGCCCGGACCATCCCAAGACCACTGCATTCACACCCTAAGGCCCGGACCACCTGAGACCGCCTCACCACGCTTAAGGCCCGGACCAACCCAAGACCATTTTCCGTATTCATACTTAAGGCCTGACTATCCCAAGACCACTCAGACCACACTTAAGGCCCGGACCATCCCAAGACCACTCAGACCACACTTAAGGCCCAGACCACTCCGAGACCATCGAGGTATGTGTGGCGATATGATAACATAGATTACACTAAGTAGCGAGTGTTGAATATAGCAGAATATCAATCTCGAGGGGGGATCACATGTTCAAAGTTGAGGTTGTTCTCCGTGCGAAAACACGATGACACATCATACGTGTGTGTGGCTACTTTCGAGAATCGGCTGCTCTGTCATGTGCATACAAAAGGCCGCACACGATTCGTTCCAGTATCAGCTGTCGGCGTCGTCAACTTCTCCTCGGTTTCAAGTAAACGAAGTTTGTCACACGAGCACGACTGCTTGTCATCCGCTTTTGGTTTGAGACTCGTACCCCCGCCTTCTTGAGAGCTGTCGTGCATTCCCTGTCGGTGGCGCATTTCACATTTTGCCTGGCCACCTGGTTGTTATATGCTGACCGGATATCTTTGACTTGCAAGGCCTCGTTCGCGTCCGTAGGGGCCGTCTCGATTTTTTCGTAGTGGTCGAACAACCACAATTTGAACAGCCCGTCGTGACTGGCCTCTTGAAGCAGGCCCACCGCCAAAGACTCGCTAGGAGGAGCCGGCAAAATATATTCGTTCGAGTGAAGGTCCTGCCACCACTTGATCGCCATGTGCATGTGCGCCAGACGCCACTCCTTGCACTTCCTCTTGAACTCCGTGTCGGGTAGGGCCCGGAATACGCGCTTCTCAAAATCGTCCTCTGGTAGGCCCTTCTTGAATGTGGAGATGCAATCGATCGGGTAAGGGCGTCGCCCGATGGCCTCGCCCGATTCGATCTCGGGAGCGTCGTTCGACAAGTATAAGAGCATAGCGTGGAAACGTGCACCGACGGGTTGCTTGTACAGGTTTCGAAACTGCACCTCGTCGTTGCCCGTCAGCGTTTTCGTCGTACCGCTGTTGAGTTTCATTCGCTTATCCCCTTCGTTCAGAGCAAGACAACGACGTTTGCGGTTAGCACTTAGAGCGGGGTTGCATCCATCCGCTCCGTCTTTGCGTTCCGTGAGCACTTGAATGGCCAAGGTGCCAAAGTAATCACCGAGAGTCTCTTTCAGGAGACCGGTGACGAAAGCGCTCTTGCCGTTGTCACCCTCTCCCAGCATGAGGATGAGCTTTTTCATGGGATTCCCTGAAGATAGTAAGCTGCCGGTCACCGCCTGCATCTGCTTTCTCGTCGCTTCATCTGGGAAGATGCGGCGATACACCATTTCCTCGATGTCTTTCATCTGAGCCTGCAGCCGAGAATCGAGGTCCGCGTAATCGTATTTCACGGACATGGTCACCAAAAAGTCGACAGGCACAGACCCTTTCGGATAGAAACGGCCCTCTTCCAAATCATATACGCCGTTGTCGAAGCCGATGAGGTAATCGCGTTCATCCATGCTGTCGAAGAATTTTTCCGGGGTGGGAAGGCCACGCTCTTCGTATCTTTCGGCTGTCTTCAAAACCCGCTCCATGGCTGTTCTCAGTCGTCCAATATACGCTTCTTTCTGGACGCCTTTCGAGAGGGCGTGCAGACCGTTCTCGATGCGTTTCACGACGCTAGTGTCAGATTTTAGGATTTCCAGTACTTCATCTTTCGTCCATCGTTGTTGAGACGCGTCGGTGTCGTCATTATTGTGCTTCTTCGACAATTCCTTCGCTGCGGCACGCAAACTCTTGGCATCGCACATCTTTGGACTCCACTCGTCCGATATCGCGTTCAACAATTTTCTCGTCCAAGCAAGGAATTTGTACTCCAACGAGCTACTGGCACCGTTGCATGACCACAAAGCGCCGTTGAACTTGTACAGAATATAGCTTCCATTCGCTTTGTCGAACGCATAACGAAATCTACTACTCGTCAACCACTCGAACGCATACTCGGCAAATTGCCATTGCAGCGTGGGATCAAAAACGGCCTCGCGTAGAAAATGTGCCATCTCGTTAGTGCACTCAGTCTCCAATCTTGCGTGCGCCTGGAGTATCTTTTCCTCCAACGCATCCCCTAGCAAACGATTCAACACGACCGTCATATCCCGGGCTCGTTCAGCATCCGCATCGCTCTCGTCGTCGTCCGCATCACTATCATCGGAGTCGCCGCCATCGTCGCCACCGTCGTTGCCGTTGTCCTTGCCGTCGCCGTCTTCCTCTTCTTCCTTCTCGTCGTCCTCGAGAGGGCTGCATTTTTTAGCGTGCATGGGTTGTGTTCGTGGGCTAAATCCAGCCCGGCCATCGTCGTCCGCGTCGTCCTCGTCGGCCTCGTCCGTTTCGTCCTTATGGTCTTCGTGGCCTTCGGTCGTATCGGCACCCACCGCGTCTACATTGCGGTGATGACCGTGGTCTGCATCCTCGTCGCCGCGGTCTTCGGTCGCTCCACCCGCCGCATCGATGTTACAGTGATCGTCGCGACCTTCATCCACTTCGTCCTTCATCTCGCCGTCATGGTCTTCGGTGGCGGCACCTGCCGCAAGGGCATTGTGGTGACCGTCGACCCCGCCCTCGCACTCATCGACCTCGGCGTCGGCCATGAGAACGTCGTTGGCAGTGAGCAAGTCACTCGCCGGTGCTGATCGCGTCAGTTGCCCGGTGCCCAGCACGATGTCGGCTGCCGTCGTCACGGTGTCGCTCAGATTGACTTCACCAGTGAGGATTTCCCGCGCCATCTTGCCCAGCTCGGGCGTAGGGTATTTCAGCGAGATGTGTCCTCGCTGCTCGTCTCCTTCACCCGCGTCCTTACGGCAGTCAGCGTCGTGACAACTGAGTTGCATCTCGAGTTTTTGAAAGATCACCTTTGCCGTGTCCTTGCGCGTTCCGTGCGTCTTCCAGGGCCAGGTGGGCGTCCTTGCAGTGATCGAGACCATGTCGCCTCTGCCGAGCGTTGTGGCGCTCCCCGGCAACAGCTTGCCTTTATACGCGTATAGCTCGTGAGTAGAGTCGATGGCGTCGAAGACCGCAGGCACGAGCTCCTTCAAAACTCTCACCACACGGGTGGGTTGGGTTGGTTGCCGAGCGGAACGGGATGTGCCGGAGAGTGCAGACCGAGCACCCTTCGAGTCGGGGGTTCCCTTCAAGTACTTGTGGAGATTTGAAGCATTCTTTGGAACGAGAGCACGCTCACCGTCAGGTATGTGAGACACGACATAGTCCAAGTAATCATACTCTTTGTCGGGGATAGTCTCCAATTTGTCATCGCACGTGATGCGGACGGGGCGAAGCGGGCGCCGCATATATGTTTTCTTGCAGCAACGCAAGAGGCGAAAATAATTGTCAGTGCCATACGGAGCGAGGTCGAGGGGCACGCCTTTCACTTCGGGGTTGCCATTCTTCGTGAAGAACTCCGCAAACTCGACATTCTTTGCTTTGAGTCTCTTTGTGATGTCTTCGATGATCCCAAGGTCCTTGATGGTCTCATTGCTCGGGAAGTGGCCCACGTCGATGAGAACGAGATGAAAGCTCGCCTTCTTTTCGCCCGAGGCTTGAGAAATTCTCCATGACTCGCGAAAGGAGTCATTATCAGCATCCAATTTGCATTTTGAGCGAAGTGAATCCTCCGCACACTCCATGAACGCCTTCAAGAATGCGACTTTGGTTTTCTCGGCCATGCATGCGGGATTGCCGAGAGCATACCACTCGATGTCGGCATAGAAGCGCACAGGACCAGTCAGCTGCTCGTAGAAGTGGTTGAGGCCAAGTTCTTCCAATCGTGGGAGGAGCGCTCCGGCGAAGACGGCGCAGTCCGTCAAGCTCGTGAAAGCCTTGGCGGCGCCTTTGGCGGACACGTCTGTCGAGAGGTGGAATCTGTGATGGTTCCGCTTGGCATTCTTAGCCGCCAACGCTTTATCCCTGAACACTCGGATCTCAAGCTCGTCGGGTGTATCCGAGGAAGGTGCTGAAGCCGTCCAAATAAAAGAGGTGTCCTTGACTCTCTTCACTGTCTTCTCGCCCTGCTTCGTGTCCTGAGCATACAGACTCTGTACCCCGTCGGCGAATCCTTTACGGCCGTCGTAACGAGGAATTCTCGTCGACGTAGAAACGGTCGTTTGTGGCGCTTCCTCGCCACCTTGCACCGAAGCCGGAGAAGCCTCCTGCGAGCAGTCCATCACCCAACATTGAGCAGCTAGTTTCGAAAGCGAAGTCCTTGTAATGGTAGTATGCCAATGTGATCGCGAGTGACTAGTGAAAATAATTCAGGCGAGGGGGGCGCAACGCCACCAAAACCCTTCATAAACGAAGCAATGAAATCAAGCAAAGGGTGGCCCACAATAAACTTGTTGCATCGCATTGTAAAACGCCAAGTAAGCTAACATCATTAACGTTCAGATTCACTATCATTATATCAAATCGATTTCAGCCGCCCCACTCATCCAACCTAAACCGGCGGAGCGCCATCTTTTCGGGTCACGGTGTAGCATCGGTAGATGTCCTTTAGGTATGCATCATCCACTGGCTTGCCGACGTCGTTGGATCGCAGGTGCTCAGCGACAGGAAGCGAAAATTTGTCTAAGGAGTCGGGGTCCTCAAGATTGATGCAATGCAAATTCGATCTGACAATCGCCACGGCGTGCCCTTCAACACCGTCCCAAAACTCCGGTTGGCCGTGCCCAACACCGTGGGGCAGTTTGGAGCAGCCTTTCCAAGCCTTGTTGAGGTAGCCAAAGACAAGGACCGTCTTGTCATCGTCGGCGATGGTCCTCTTGAAATCGTTCCGACTGAGGGTGTGGATGCGAAACCCGAGCCTTTTGAGTACGGCGTCGATAACATGGTACGAGTAGCCTCCTTTCTTCTCGTTGCTGAAAAAGTCGGAATCCATGGGCAATGTGCGTCCGGCATCGTCCCACCCACGTTCCTTTCTGTAGATGTTGGGGTCTTTCTTGATGAGCTCCACGGCTTTCTCTGAAAGGCGCAGAGCCTCCTCCTTGCACATTGCGCGCGCTTCAGCCGCACTCTTGCCCGCGAACGTGGAGATGGCGTAAGGAACACAACCTCCCGGCGTGGCAGCGGGCCGGCGAGAGTGGGAGTGGCGAGGCCTTTTCGCCTTCTTGTGGTTCACCTGAGGTCGAGCGCGCGCAGAGGGCATGTTGATGTCCATCAATTGCGTGAGTGGAGTGAAGTCGACGGTGGCTCCGGAGAGGCTGCGCAATCGTGTGCCCGATCCGTCGTGGTTAGTTCTTGTACGGACATCAGACGCGCGCGCCATGTGAAACGCGGACGCAAGCACGCACGCAAGCGGATGCGGACGCGGACATCAGATGCGCGCGCCATGTAAAACGCGGACGCAAGCACGCACGCAAGCGGATGCGGACGCGGACATCAGACGCGCGCGCCATGTGAAACGCGGACGCAAGCACCACGCACGCGGATGCGGACGCGGACATCAGACGCGCGCGCCATGTGAAACGCGGACGCAAGCACGCACGTGGATGCGGACGCGGACATCGGACGCGCTCGCCATGTGAAATGCCGTTCCCGAATTCGACACCGCTTTACGAACGACGAAAGCCCGTGGCGGCTAGGAATGGCGATTCCTCCCCCCGGTGTCGATATTCCGTTTACGCAAGTGTGAAATGCCGTAGCGAGCCTGCCCCCACGATGATGCGCGCAAGCGTAAGAACGTCGATAAAAAAGCTGACCTTGGGGGCGGGTCGATGAAATAGTTGACCTTGGGGGCGGGTCGATGAAATAGTTGACCTTGGGGGCGGGTCGATGAAATAGTTGACCTTGGGGACGAGTCGATGAAATAGTTGAGCTTGGGACGAGTCGACAAATGAAGTTGGGGGCGGTCGATGAAATAGTTGACCTTGGGGACGAGTCGATGAAATAGTTGAGCCACGAGTTGATGAAATAGTTGAGCTTGGGGACGAGTCGATGAAATAGTTGAGCTTGGGGGCGGGTCGATGAAATAGTTGAGCTTGGGGTCGTGGATTTCAGAGAGGAGGCTGCTGGTATCGATGAACCCTTTATTCTGTCAAGGAGAGCAACCATCTTATGGGAGCATGGTCCCTGTCGTCCCCGACCAGAGTACTAATCTCGCCCAACGGTGCTTGACTTCCGTGTGATTGTGGGAACGGTATTTTCACCGTGGTACCATCGACTGGCCAATCGCGTTTGAGCGAAGCTGCCCCGAGCATGGCTCCCATAAGGAGGGTATTATCGTGGACTCGATATATTACGGACATCGGCCATCGTGGAGGTATAATTGCCGACTCCATTTAAGTCGAGCTGCCTCGAGCGTGGCTCACGCAAGGAGGGCGCTACCGCCAACTCCGTCGGAGTGAAGCTGCCTTGAGCATGGCTCCCATAAGGAGGGCATGCGAGTGCCTCCTTTAAATTCAGTCGAGCTGACTCTACAAAGGGAGAGCGGCCTCACCATCTCCATTCAGTGGAGCGGTATTGAGCATGGCTCCCATAAGGAGGGCATGCGAGTGCCTCCTTTAAATTCAGTCGAGCTGACTCCGAAAAGGAAGAGCGGCCTCACCATCTCCATTCAGTGGAGCGGTATTGAGCCTGGCTCCCATAAGGAGGGCACGCGAGTGCCTCCTTTAATTCCAATCGAGCTGACTCTGAAAAGGGAGAGCGGCCTCACCATCTCCATTCAGTGGAGCGGTATTGAGCCTGGCTCCCATAAGGAGGGCACGCTCGCCAACTCCATTTAGACGAGCTGTCTTGGCTCTCGGGTGTGACTCTCATAAGGAGGGCGCTACCGCCAACTCCATTTGAGTGAAGCTGCCTCGAGCATGGCTCCCATAAGGAGGGCGCGCTCGCCAACTCCATTTGAGTCGAGCTGTCTCCAGCTTGGCTCCCATAAGGAGGGTACTATCGCCGACTCCATTTGAGTCGAGCTGCCTCGAGCTTGGCTCCCATAAGGAAGGCGCTACCGCCAACTTCGTTTGAGTGAAGCTGCCTCGAGCATGGCTCCCATAAGGAGGGCGTGCTCGCCAACTCCATTTGAGTCGAGCTGTCTCCAGCTTGGCTTCCATAAGGACGGTACTATCGCCAGCTCCGGCTTAGTCGAGCTGCCTCGAGCATGGTTCCCATAAGGAGGGCGTGCTCGCCAACTCCATTTGAGTGAAGCTGCCTCGAGCATGGCTCCCATAAGGAGGGCGCGCTCGCCAACTCCATTTGAGTCGAGCTGTCCCCAGCTTGGCTCCCATAAGGAGGGTACTATCGCCGACTCCATTTGAGTCGAGCTGCCTCGAGCTTGGCTCCCATAAGGAAGGCGCTACCGCCAACTCCGTTTGAGTGAAGCTGCCTCGAGCATGGCTCCCATAAGGAGGGCGTGCTCGCCAACTCCATTTGAGTGAAGCTGCCTCGAGCATGGCTCCCATAAGGAGGGCGTGCTTGCCAACTCCATTTAGTAGAGCTATCTTGACTCTTGAGCTTGACTCCCATAAGTAGGGTGTGCCGCGATGACATTATGACATGATGACCGGATGACATCCGAAAAAAATATATTTTCCCCAAAATATATTTTTTTTTTCAAAAAAATAAAAATGTCCGCAATAATACAAGGATATATGTCATATAAAAATTTCTTCATAATTCATTGATTTAATGATGAACATCTAATTCAAGTCATTTTCGGACTTTTTCCGCTGTTCGGACTGAAAAAAAGTCCCGACGGAGCGAGATTGGTACTCTGATCGGGGACGATAGCCATGGGGAAATCCGATACTTCACAAGGCGAGGTCAATACGGTGGTCGGGGATGACAATAGGGGGGGGTCCACATATAACGACGGGGCTTTTTTAGATGGGTCGGGGGCCGTAACTATTTGTGGCCTCAGGGTTTAGTGTTTAAGGGTTTGTAGGGTTTAGGGTTTAGGCTCAAGTCGTGACATGAGTGGATGAGGAATCTTTCAAGGGTGGGGCGGGGTCGGAAGAGGTTGTGGATGTGGAGTTGAGAGGAGGGGGGAGGCTCTTTCAATGGGAGGGGGGCTGAAGGGGTTACGTAGGCGGGGCAAGGTGGGTGTGACAAATTTTGGTGAATGTGTCATACATGTCATGTCACACGCATCGCAAACGTTACATGACACCACTTCGGCACACGTCACACTGCAAAGCGGGCATGTCATACACGATGTTTGTGTCATGACGAAATTTGCGGAAAATATTTTTTGAAATGAAAAGTTTTGTTCCTATACTGACGTACCGCTCCATAACCTCGCGATACATGTAGGCCTCAACGCTTGTGAACACGGCCATGTTGTTACCGTAGCAAAACTTTTCGTTTGTTGTGGTCGGTCCGCGATCGTTTTTGACATAGCCAGAACCTATATCTACTTCAAAAACCATACTGTTCGTCTCTTGATTGTTCAAATACTTAAGCCACTGCACGCCATACTCGTACGCTTCGTCGGAGAGGACCGTGTTTGCGGCGTCCATCAAGCCTAGCGCGATCAGCATCGTAGCTGAATCGTACAGATTTATGGATTGCGTTTGCAGAGCCACTTGGGAGATATGTGCCGTACGTTGCAGCGCGGCCGCCTCGTCCGGTAGCGTTGCCATGGTGTGATAAGGCGTGCCATGAAAATCGTATATGCTGTCAAAATAAGTGTAGTTCACCCAGTAACTTCGGGGCATTCCCAGTGGTAGTTTTTGCCCGTTGGGGTTGCCGCGGTTGTACAGCACGAACTCGCTGTATATCGACGGCGTGTTCGTCGGACTCGGCGGCGGCGGCGCGGAGATGGGCGACGCGGTGATCGGAATCGCGCGTTGCGTCGGAGCGACGGTTCGCCGCGTCGGCGCTCCTGTCGTCGCGCGCTTCGTGGTCGGACACGGCGTCGGGGCCACGGACGCGACCGTGTGCACGCCTCGCCGATACACCAACGTGGTGTCCACCCACACCTCCATCGCGTACATGGTTCCGTACGTGTCTTTGTCCGCGAAGAACAAAGGGAACGCGCGATCCATGTGGTACGGCAACGACTCCGCGACGCGCGTTGCGATCGCGCGATCCGTGAACATCGCGACCATGCTGACGTCCACCGTGTTGCGCGCTTCGTCGTGGTCCACCACCTCCACGTTCACCGCGCGGTCGGCGCTTGAGTACACGTTATACTGCGCGACGCAATCGCGAACGAAGTCGCTGCGAAATCGAGCGGATTGCGAGTTCGCGTAAAGGGCGTAAAAGTCCTTGTCGAAACTGGCGTTCAGACGGGTTCGGTGCAGCGTCTCGGTGGTCGCGTCATCGTTCTGTGGGTAAAACACAGCCAAACAAACGAAGACGATCACGGTCACGACGAAAAAACCCGCGATCCCGAGACCGCATGCGCGTGTTGTTACCATCGTACCATCGGACGCGCACGGAGTAGAAAGCGCGCGAGTGTATCTATACAGCACCACGGGTTCATGCCGCGCAGGGTGGTCCGATTGGCATAAAAAAACAAAAAGGGCGTAAAAGGCCTTGTCGTAACTGGCGTCCAGACGGGATCTGCGCGGCGTCTCAGGGGTCGCGTTATCGTTCTGTGGGTAAAACACAGCCAAACAGACGAAGACGATCACGGTCACGACGAAAAAACCCGCGATCCCGAGACCGCATGCGCGTGTTGGACAGTGTTGGACATGCGCAACTGCGCATCACAACGTGTTACAATATCATCATTATTGTAAACATGCGCACCAAAGCTTGTTCATTGTATAAATATCATACTGCGCCGCGCCAAGTTGTATACTCCTACAAGACCCCGCAAAAAACGAGGGTTCAAGTAAAGACGCCCGTTACCGGCCGCGTTATAAATACAACACCGCAACTACCGCGAATATCAACTTAACACCGCACCGCAACAGAATGTCTATTGTGGATTCATTTGCCACCCTTTGCATGCCCGACGGGCCAGGATGCGTCGACGATACTCAAATAAGTTTTTCGTCGGACGATTTTAAAAAGTATCGAGAACAAGCGATTAGAGAGCTTGATGCTAACGACGTGGTAAAATCGCCTCTGTATACAGACTTTCTCAGAGACTGCCGAAAAATGTTAGGGGAGAGGTTTATGCAACCTCCGCGCGTAGACGTGGAACAGGCGGGCATAGGCGCCTTTGAACATTTTAAAACATTACATGGGAAGGAATATTTCACGCATCTGAAAAATGCTTTAACACAACACGTTTCGCCCGAAGCGCAAGAACCGAAGCGAATGCGCCCGAACGTTAGAAAACAACCGGTAGAAAGTATAATGAGTGCTTTAGAGGGAGTTTACAACGAACCCATCTTTAGCGAACTTGCAATCGCGTTGGCCGAAGCTTTTACTTTCGTACCACACAGCACATTTTTGCAAAAATTAAAGCGTATGTGGTCTACGTTTGCAAACAGCGACGCGTTCAAACAGAAATCCCACGTATGCGTGGTATTGAGCAAGCAGGCGCAGGATAGCCATCAATTTTACGAGAAATCAAATTATTGGATCGCGATGCTTTTGCACAACACCGTTACGGACAGCAAGATTAGGTTTTGCCTGACGCCATCCGAAATATCGCAGATGAGTGAGAGCGCGCGGAATTCTTTTGCGTACGTTTATTGCGACGACGCGACATTTAGCGGCACCCAACTGAAGGAAACTATTTCCGCATGCGGAAATATCACCTTACACGTCGTAGTGCCTTACGCGACTGAGTACGCGTTCAGGCAAATTGAACACCTGTCCAACTTTTTATACGACCGGGAAAATGTAAATATCATGCCCGCGTGGACCAACAAACTCGCAGCTCCGCGCGCTGGTGCGTCGCAAGACGCCGTCGGTGCCGTGGTTGGTTCTAACTATGCAAGTGAAAAGGCTCGCGAGTTCTTTATGCCAAATATGGCGCGTAATGTTGACGTGTGTGAACTGCCTCTTTACGTTTTTAACCATCGAATACCAGATGAATTTTCAACCCCAGGACGAGTGGTACATGACAACGGCAAATTCGCTCGTAAAATTCAAAGTTTGATAGAAAAACTAAACCTACCAAAGGATGTTGACGAAATAATCGAATTTAAAGATTGGCTTTGTTTAAGCGGGACAGACAAAACGGATGAAAAGATAGAAGGAGGCAGTAAAGACGATAGCGAATACGCCGAGGATGACGCGATTACAGTAATGATGTTGGATAATGACAGCTTCTACAAGAATTTTAAAACCACTGTAAACCCTACCAAAATCGCCGAAATTGCGTCCACAGCAGGTCACGCCTCCGGCCGGTAAAGATACCGTGCTCAGGACCAGCCGAGTGTATCACATACCGGGGCGATACAAATCGAATGATGGTATTTACAAAAAACACGTCAACTTAACTTACAATACCCTCACTTACCTCCGAGATAGGCATGAGTTTGGGTCGTAATAACAAAAAATATTTCATCGCACTAATAAAAAAAACAGGCGTAAACGCGATCACCAGTCGAGGTTATCACACTGCTAAAGACGCGTGTGGTTTGTGCGATTGTACAAATTACTCGTGTCGCCATATCGTGCCTAATTTCTACGGCCGCGACATTGCAACGCACCACGTTCACCGCGCGGTCGGCGCTCGTGTACACGTTACACTGCGCGACGCAATCGTGAACGAAGTCGCTGCGAAATCGAGCGGATTGCGAGTTCGCGTAAAGGGCGTAAACTCCTTGTCGAAACTGGCGTTCAGACGGGTTCGGTGCAGCGTCTCGGTGGTCGCGTCCTTCGCGTCGTTCTGTGGGTAAAACACAGCCAAACAGACGAAGACGATCACGGTCACGACGAAAAAACCCGCGATCCCGAGACCGCATGCGCGTGTTGTTACCATCGTACCATCGGACGCGCACGGAGTGAAAAACGCGCGAGTGTATCCATACAGCACCACGGGTTCATGCCGCGCAGGGTGGTCCGATCGGCATTAAAAAAATCCAAAAAGAGAGGTTGAGCATGAACGCGTTTTGCGAGGAGAACGAAAAGAAAAAAGAAAAAGAAAAAAACACGCCCATTGGGCGTACGAGTTCCCTTAAACTCGCGGGTGGAACGTATATGCCGATGACGACGGTCTCGTTCTGCGCGTTGGTTGCCACGTTACGAGCGAACACGCTGCAACACTCGGCAGCGTCATCGACTAGCTGGAAATCGTGTTGGCGCACACAGTTCATGTCACAACTAAATGAGTGCTTGGTTTATATCCTAAGGCCGACACGGTGTTCGGGCAGTGTGTGAGCGGTCTATTTTTTTTTGCTTGCACCACACGAACACGCGATGCTAGAATCTGCCTATCGGGCTGTCACAGTATGACAGTCTGATATGACAGTTCTGGTATGTCACACTCGTGTCACCGTGCCTCACAGCACGCAAGCCGCTCACCGCTATATCATTCTATCTGAATAATCATCTTGAGCTTTGTCCAAACTGTTTTCCGTGTGCCTACCGCAGCCTTTCCGAAAGCTGCGTTTAGTCATTTCTAGTAGGTTATGGACCCACTTCACGTTTCGACACTGCTTATTTTATGTTAGCTCGTTGTAGTTAACTAGGAGTTCACTTGGGGGGGGCGATTCCCCCCACTCTTTCGATGGAATTGCTTAGTTCATGGGCGGTATTTGGTTTTGCGGGTTGCTTTCGATCGCTCTTGAGGGGCTTCCTTACTGTCTTCATCGTGTGGGGCGGAACGTGCGTGTGGATACGTTCCGGAGATTCTTCATTCTTTGGATGCCGACTCTTGGCGCTCTTGGGACCGTGCATTTTATGATCGGGCGGCTTATTTCCGTTGGGGTTGGTGGTGCTTGGGGTTCTCTTTAACCCAAAGCTACTTTGCTTATCTCGCGGCAGAATCCAAGTTATCGTACCGTACTTTGGTCGCTCCGGGCGTTTCTCGTTGTTTGCCTTGAGCGAGCTGTGGTAATGCGTGTTGAGACTTTGAATGTTTTTCAAGGAGTGTATTCCGACATATTTTTCGTATGAAGCGCCCAGCTCTCATTAGGTGGTGGTGCTTGTGCTTGGAGTCCACTATTCCGTGGACGCTGGCTTCGACGATTGTTTTCATTATTGGGTTGATTATGCTAGTTGCGGTGTGCAGTGTTTCTATTTCTTTTATGGCGATTGGTTATCTCTTTTGAGACTTACTACGACGGTTGTTGGTTGCGAATGGTCTTGTTTTTTCCCTTTGTCGAGCTTACTTTGGCCGTGGTTGGCTAAGACGGCCGCTTGGAGAGGTGGTGCGCGACGGCGCGTTTGGAGACTCACGGGGTACTTGAGATGAGCTGTTTGCGGTGAGCATCTTTGAGCCGCAGCTATGGGGATTCGACCTGGACCGGGCCTAGTTGACGCAATGTTCATTTACGGTTTGATGCTTGCCTTGATCCCGCTTGCTGCCGATTCTTGGGCTGGTGTCTGGAGCACCTTCGACCTTGACTACGTCTTCCAGTGCCCCTGGCTCGCATGGTTTTACCGCTCCTTCCGTGGCTGTGACGTCGCATTTTCCCCACGGCCTTATCCAAACGTGCTCAGACACACCGCCTTCCCTCGGACTTTTCTACAGATGGGTATGATCGCAAAGAATGAGCGGGGCTTTTGTAGCTGACATCGTCCGCTTGTATGTACCTAGCATGGGGTCATCCCTTGTAGGTTAACTTGGCAGTATTCGATGCTGTGTTTGCCATGATTCACTGTATTAAACTTTGGGTCCATAGTAGCAGTAACTAGGGATCCCGCAGTTTAGGTGGTGTGCTGTGAACATGGTGTCACCTCGTGTGAGGTGGTGTGCTAGAATCTGCCTATCGGGCTGTCACAGTATGACAGTCTGATATGACAGTTCTGGTATGTCACACTCGTGTCACCGTGCCTCACAGCACGCAAGCCGCTCACCGCTATATCATTCTATCTGAATAATCATCTTGAGCTTTGTCCAAACTGTTTTCCGTGTGCCTACCGCAGCCTTTCCGAAAGCTGCGTTTAGTCATTTCTAGTACGCGATGTTGCATTCGGAATGCTTCCGCTACAACCAGCTCTCCGACCGTCTCAGCAGCTCGGACATAACATGCGCGTCGTCGTCGTCGCGGCTCCTGAACGTGTCGTCCGTGGCCACGTTGGTGATGACGTGACCATCAGCCGCCACCGAAACGCTCAAATCCACGCTCCGCGAAGTTCGCAACCACATGCGCACGTACATAAGGAAGCGCTGTTGCAGAAACAGCTCCACCCGTGTATCGCGTGTCAACCTAGGATCGTGCGCGTTTTGGATGCTGATCCACTTCAACGACGTGCATTCGTCGAACTCCGTGTTCGCAAATTCGCATTCCTGCTCGATGGACAACCGCTCCAGGCACCGGTGCAGCATCATGACGCGCAGATGTTTCGCACGGCTCAGGCCGACGTAAAAATCCGCGTCGTCCGCGTCCACGTTCACCACGCTCACAACGCGTAAGTTTGTAGGTGGCGTGGCGTTGCTACGCAGGTGCACCCGACGCAGATGCAGCACCGTGAGATGCTGCAGATGGTGCAGGTCCTTCACGGGCACGAGCGGCGCGCCGACCACGGCCAAGGACCGCACCTGGCTTAGAAACGCGGCGACACCCAGCCACGTCGGCACATCTTCCAAAACGAGACAGCGCAACGCTGGTAGGTTTTCGAACACGTGACGCGCGAACAGCTGACAGACGACGTCCTGGGGCATTCCGACCAATCGTAACGCCTGCGTGCACCGTCGCACGGTGGCTATGCGCGTCACGAACCACTCCGCCGCCGTCGCGTTGCTCGTAATCGCCGGACACGCCAGCGACCGAGAGAGTTCCGTTCGGTGCACGCGGTCGTCCACGCGCAGGTGGTGTTCTATCGCCTGCGTCGGGTGCGCGTCGATCAGCGCGGCTAGGTGCGCGTACTCCGACGGCACTTCCGCACCGTCGTACGGTGATCGCGGGCATCGAGCGGCGGCGCTTCTGCAGTGCGCGGCGCGCATTTCTTCCAGAACGACCCGTAACGCGCGATACTGCAAAGACGTCATGACCCTCGCCCGCGCGAAACAGTTTCGCTGCGCGAACGTCGCAGGCGCCACGGTGTGACAGCGGCGGGTAAATTTTGACCTGCGCGGGTACGAGGATGCGGCGGTCGCGACTTGCTTTATACCGTCAGGCAAGACCAATTACATGACGGTGATAGTGATTTTTACGACGGTGCCAAATTTGAAGTACACGCAATACCTGAACCTAAGGAAACTTACATCGATCCACTCGCCTGGCATCGATTGCCGTGCGACAGACGTTGGGCATCCATCATCGTCTAGTACGCTCAGCAGGATTTGAAGAAAGCTTCACGAGGCACTAGCCAGTCGGTGAGACCTGCTAATCAAGGCACCAACAACAGATGCACCGTGATCGTCTCCACTTCGCATTTGATCGTCACCAGCGCGTCGAACGTCACGGTCGTCAGGCGCAGCTGGCCTTGGTGCACCGTGATTCGTCCTTGCGCCAGATTGGACTGGATGTCGTAACCTTGCGCGGCGCGTCCGGTGTCGTGCGGTATCCTGTTTACCCACACCCGCAGACCAGGGATGTGCGCACCCATCTCGTCCACGGGCAAGATCTGTACAAGCGGCTCCCGCTCGCGTGTCGCGCAATCCCATTCGACGCCGAAATTTGCGAATCGTAGAATCCCCCGTCGCCCTCGCGTAGCGCGCACCAGTTCGGTCATGCCCAGCCGTGCGGGGTACACGCACGCGCGCGCGTACACCCAGATGTTGTCCGCCGCCGCGTGGTTCGGTAAGCATCCCTGCTTGTATACTCGCAAACGTGTGGGGGGTACGGCTTTGTCGTTGTCCGCGCGAAGCTGGTCGTAATCCGCCACCCGTTCGATCTCGTGTGCCGAGGTGAGATGTAGGGGGTCCGGCGGATGGACGCACACCATGGGCCACCTTCGCACGCTAAGACGAACGGCGTGATACAACGACTCGTGCATAGCCTCGTACGCGTGCTGCGGGTGCCTCGTGGCGACCACGACGTCGTTGTGCAGTTTGGGATGCGCGCGCGTGATCTCGCAAACGGCGATGTGCCAGGCCTTCATCGCACTTCCGCAACCCATCAGGCGCAACACGATGCCGCAATCGTTCGCTGGCCATCGCACCCTGCGCTCGTGCGCGACCAGCGCCTGCTCCGCCGTGGTCATCGTGCCGTCCACGAGAAGCACCGGCACCCCGAACACGTTGCCGAACACCACCGTTGCAAGGTCCAATCTGGAATGCTCCAGCAATTCGAAAGCCCGCGTCTGAGCCTCGTGCGAGTCGCCCTCTCCCGGATGCGCGCGACACGCGGGCGCTGTCTTGACGAGCGATGGTCGGCAGTCGCGCAGATTTAGACCCGTCACACCCAGACGTCCCCCGGGCTGCCAGCGTCGTGCGTGTATCGGCGCCGCGTTCCGCCAAACACCCTCCTCGCGCAATCGCTGCATCGTCCGTAACTGCGCGCTGTCCGCGACTGAACTGGTCGCCGCGGTGTGCGCGAGCGCCACCCGCAATCGCGGGGGGTCGTGCGTCGCGATGTACCACACCATACGATCGCCTCTTGCCGATCGAAGGTCGTCGCGGGCGTGCCCCGGTTCCAGGTCGTACACCGTGAGGCATGCGCAATCCTGATCCGTATCGCGCAAAGCCTCCACCGGTACACGCGCGACACGGGCGTGCCAGACCGTGAACGGGATCTGCTTGGATACGTTGCCGATCAACGCGCCGTCCGTGCGCGCGTGGCCGCCCTCCGTCACCACACAGGAAACTCGCATAAGCACGCTCGTAGGCTGCCGCGCCTGCGAGCACGCCGGCGGTTTCCGCGTCTCGACGTGTCCGTAATATACCGCGACGGCGTCGCCGCCGTCGTCGACGACGCGTACAGCCCGCACGGCGTACTTGGTGATCGGGCCATCGTCCGCTGCCGAGAGATCGTCGCTGCAGTTGTTGGCGTCGACGGGGCCGAACCGATCGCGCAGCATTTCGCTGTAGCCGCAATACAGCGCGGTGTCGTCGAGGAAAAAAGGTGCTTGCAGACCGGACAGATGCTGATCCCCGCAATCGTCGCGTTTTTGGCGGGGATGCAAGAAGGCACTTCGCGGATCGACGCGTGCGTGCGATTTGAATTGCGTAAGCGTACGTTCGTCCATCGCGGCCTGTATCAGCTCGTTCGCGTTCGGCGTGGCGGAAAATCCCCCGACCGCGTTGGAGATGTGCGTCGTCACCAGCCGGTGGTACCACGCGTAGCCGTCGCGCACACAGACATCGTGCACGTCCTCCTCGTACCTGGTTTCACCGCTTTCGCGATGCGCACCTAGCAAGCGTCGGATGTTCTCGCACAGGGCCTCGCCGACGCCACGTGCGGCGGGGGTGCGCCCGCGAGAGGTGCACGTCATCGAACGCATGTAATACTGGATCTTGCGATCCCATCGAACGTCGAACGTCACGCAGGCCACTATCGCGGGCGCATCGCAGTTCGGGACGCAGTCCACGATGGGGATCGCGGCGCGGAATGGTCCGCGCACGCCGTCATCGCGGAGCAGCATCGTGTGAAAGTAGCGACTCTCGCACAATCGATGCCACCTCGCGAGGTCCGTGCGGCAGTCGTTGGCGACGTGCAGCGGCAGCACCGCGTGATTGCACGCGGTGGTCGCCGACAGCGTTGCGTGCAGGTGCGCGTCGAAAGCGGCGTGCATCTGAAACACTCTGTCCACCCACTTTTGCGCGGGTCGCAACCCGTAGGCCAAAACCGTCGCCGCTTCGGCGTCGCCGTCAAGCTCCACGCACAACGTCAAGCCGTCCCTAGCGAGGCGCCGCACACGGGCGACCACGTCCATGTTGATCGCGTCCTCGCCGAGCGTTGCCTCAAATCGCTTGCACAGGCCAGCATCCAGACAAAGAGCTCCCAGATGCTCGACGTCGCAATCGACCGTTTCGCCGTTGACTCGCACTTGGACGTTGCAGCGTACGTACGCCCCATCGAGGCGCCGTTTGATGCCCATCTTGCGCGCATCGGACCACGGCGACCCGCAGCGGTACGCGTCCAGCAGACCGGCGCTTAGGCGCGACGCGGCGACCGCGTGGTGCATGCTGCGCTACGCGGCCGTTCCCGCCAAAAAAATCTCACGCGGAGATCAGTGCAGGGCGTTGCAATAAAACGCACGCGTGTTGGCACAGCACGCTGAGGATCACGCCCGCGCAGACAGTAGGCATCGCTGCGCCCCAGGTGCTTTAATAAACGGGACGCCGATAACACGACGCGCGTGCGAGATGCCATCGATTGCCAAAGTGAAGCACGATGCCGGGGTACGCGCTCCCAAAGTACGCGTATCTGAACGTTGAGAACGCGTGGATGTGCGATTACGAATTGTGCAGTCTGGTGCGTGAAGATATAAAGTTTCTGACGTTTTTTTTATAAGCCGTCCCGCTCATTTTTTATTGCTCCGCGCAGTCGCTACGTAAGGCAGGTGCGGAATCTGTATTGCTCAGTCGCGAAGACCTCGCCGAGCCCCTAACCGCCTCGCCCCAAAACGGAGCGCGAGCGCTGATAGACAACGATGTGGAGTACCAACTGCACGCGTGTTACGTCGAGGCCCGACCGGCTGACCCGCGTGCTCCGAAGGTGTACGATCTGCACTATCGCATTCGCGGGTGTCGCGTCGTGGTGGACGTGTTCCGTTCGGACAAACTGATGGCCTCCTGCAACAGCTATTTGTACGAGCAGCGATCGCACGCAATTCTGCGCGTGTGCATTAAAAAGCCTTTTCAGGTCGTGGCAACCGATGCGCGCACCAGCAACAGCATTAGCTTGTGTATGAGCTTGGTTGTGTGACGACCGGTGTTATCGCAGGCAGCGTTTTCCTAACTACGCCACAGGTGCGCTTTCGGCTGGCGTGTGGTTGTTACAGAAGCACGTCAAATAACTCGTATCATTTGTCTAGACCAAATCACTGTACTTACAGAGAACTACGCCAAACATGATCCGACTTAAAAAATTATAGGCACATAATAAATATTGGACAACGTTTACCAAAGTTTTGGTAGGTGTTTTCAAGCATATTTGAGGTACCGCGGCATACTGTCATTGATAAGGTTTGACACTGGCGGTGTTGCATAACTATTGGGCCCCGCATGCGCCTACGTATCCGCAAGCGCCGCGAGCGCCACCTGTGCCGCGAGCGCCTCGTGCGCCGCCTGCGCCTCCGCCTTCGCCGCAAGCGGCTCATGCGCTGCGAGCGCTTCCGCCTGCGCTACCGCCTGCGCTGCTTGATATTCATTATGAGCGGTTTGCAAATGTTTTTGTAATGCTTTGTAAATTGAGCCCCCCCGCAATTTCTGTAATTTAGCTTTCAAGAGTTGTGCTACGTCCGACGGGTTATTGTCGTATAAACTTGAATACAACAAACCCTGTTCAGTCTTTAGTCTGCTGAAGTTTATTAACAATTTATGATAATTCTTATCTCGGACGTATAATGGTAAAATGTGATCAAATATTCTCCCACGTGGTTTCAAATCTTTTTGAATTTGGCGACGACCGTCTGGCGCTACGTACGATGATTCTGCGTTGAAATGGTTTGAAATATCCTGCATATAGGTAACCACGCGCGCTTTGTCGGTAATCATGCTTTCGTTTACACCAAAATACTGCGTGAATTGGTCAAATACGCTAAATTCATACATGGCTATTTCAAAATCCGTATACCTTTTTTGCTGATCATAGTTGTATTCGTGGTCTTTGTGTTCATTAATTTGTTCGAGAATTGTTTCGATTTTATGCATCGCAAACGTGGCGCATTTGGGTGTGGATAACTGTTTTTGATACGGGCAGACATATTCTAGGTCAATCTCTGTTTCCGGCTTATATTCCTTATTCGCAAACAGCTGCAGCAAATATTTACCCATTTTTTTTATAACATCCTGAAATCCGGGTTGACAGTAATTTGCAACGGAATCGAAATAATGCAACCTCCATACACCATATGCCGTCCGGTACCACACGAACAGTACTCTGTGCATTACCGTGTCTGATAAGTCATGCATAGCAACGGGTATTATCCAAACCGGCACTTTTTCGCGATCCGCGTCGTTTATCCAGCGTTTCGTATTTTCACAAAGCGTAAAAAACGTTACCTCAAATTCGGGTACGGTTTCTCGCGTTGTATATGGCACATAACCTTCGCATCCAACGCATATGTTGAGCACTTCCACAGGCTTGCTACTATAGTCGTATAAAATAATCACGGTCGGGCAAACGTGACAATGTTTTTCGTTCATCAAGTTCAAAAATTTCTTGATTACGAGCATTAGATAAATTTCAAAATGAGTGTTATTCAACATGATGTTTTGCCTGGTAGGCAAATCGTCATGAAAGGTAGGGAAAGTACAATGCCAATACGGTGCGATCTCGTTACCAAGTTGGTCCATCTTTTTCTCAAAATCGCTTACGTCGAGTTGTTGAAACCGCATACCGTACTCTCTAGCTTGCGCGTCTGTTACCACCTGCGGTGCCCGAAACGCTGAGTGCACGACATTTATGGACATGTTGGAGTGCCAACAACGGATCGCGCGTCGTGTATATATACAATAAAAATGCGCGTGTAAACGTGTAAGAAACGTACGGCAACCACCAAATATTGAACATTACCAAGCAGCAATATTTACTTTGAAATTGCAACTGAAACAGGCACAGCAACGTGTAGATATCAAACATTCATCACATAACCGATTTAATTGAAAGCGGTATTGATCACAATACGGGGTTTTACTTCTACATACAGCAATGTGTAAAGTTTATAGCGTTTCTTGTCCTAGTAAAAAAATAAGGGTGTTGCGATGGCACGCGTTATACGTGCCCTCAGAGTCGCACGTCTGTTCCACGCGTATATAAATGGTTGTGCGCAAATTAAATACATAGTATAAATAGTTAAATAGCATGTTCACTAAAACCATCACTCCGCACCACTTGCCAGTTTTGAAAACCAACATTATACAAACATTAAAAAGCTGCCAATCCCATTAAAACGTTGCGCGTATCGGAATGGAGACTGCTGATGGTGAAAAACACCAGGCCGATAGCGTCGAAAGGCTACGCACGCAACATTACGAGGCCTTAATACATCAATTACAAACATTTATCGATACACTGACTGCCAAATACCGTGCACAAGACGTCGAGAACCAAAAAATTATAGATAAGTACGATAACGAGCTAAAAGAATTAAAAACTAGATACGACAATTATATCAAAGTCCAAAGACTAATTGAGTGTAATCAACTAGTAAACGTCAGCGAGTTAAAAAATAAAATTGCTAAGCTTAAAAAGAAATGCGAAGACATTACAAACGAGTTGAATACTATCACAAAGGATTAAAAAAAATAGGGTGACATTGGGTTTGTGAACGCCGTAAAGCCGCCTTTGATTAGTTTTTTATAGAATGTTTGATGGCGTTTAAATCGCAAAATTTCTCGACTAGTTCTATGTACTGGTGTATCAAATCTGGCAAGGTAAAAACGTTGTGAGGTTTTAGCAACTTATCGCATTTACCATCAAATAAGGCGATTGCTGTACTGTACGCGGTGACTTTTTTTGAATGTACTGCAAGCTTAGCGTCATTGTTTGTAATTAGTAATTGTAGTTCCGAATGCTTTTCTTCGTATTTAGTTTTAGCGTCTATAGACATGATGCAGGTAACGTCATAGAAAATTCGTTTAACCGACGCAATTATTTCAAAAACCAAATTCGCTTTTTAATTACGACACCATTGTGCAGTTTTTTTGCTATCATGTCGTGGTACGACCAGTATTACACATCGGGGAGTCAACTAAACCCCACAGCAAACTTGAAATTTGATCACGTATGCACGCAACAGATTCTTTTGTTCGTTGAATTGCAAATGGAAAGCTTAGCGTCGGAAAATGTGTTTTTGCGAAGCTCGTGCGATGCGGACACAGTAGAAGCCGGGATAATAGTAAAAGTTCGTGGCGTGAATTTACCACCAACCATTGAAGAAACATACCAAGCGGAAATTAAAGCTTTGCAATCGCAACTCGCCCAGCCGCAACACGACATGAAAAATTTCGTAAGTTATCCTTAATTTATAGCCTTTTACCAGAAAAGTCTTATGGTCAAATTTATTCTTTTTAACGTAAAAGAAATTTAAATTCGTTGCATGTGGTATGCACTGTTTTATTCAGTCATTTTTCCTTCTTTATCTTCGTTTCCTTCTTTATCTTCGTTTCCTTCTTTCCTTCGTTTCCTTCTGTCGTTTCCTTCGTTTCCTTCTTCTTCTTCTTCTTCTTCTTCTTCTTCAGCTTCTTCTTCTTTAGCTTCTTCTTCTTCTTCTTCATCATCGAGGACCTCTTGAGCCTGCATATGTGAGTGTATATTTTGATATATAGTATGTATCTTTCGCGAGACCGCATCTTGGTTTATGTCATTACACCCCCGTCTGACGATATTCTTACATTTATCTAACATTATAACCTTGGCAAGCTCATCTACTTTAGCAGGCCAAAATGCAATCAGATAATACAAAATAAGTAAATCGGTAAAATAGTAAAATGCATCCATCATAGAACTTTGTCGAATTAAATCATCAGTGGTTCCTAACATGGTATACCCATTAAGAAAATAAACACGAATACTATGGTTTGGCACGAGTATAGTTTCGGTGGCTTCTGCACGCATGTCTTCATCTAATTGTTGGAAATAATGTTGACATAGGGCAAGGTATTCTTTGCAGACTTTGGTTTCACGATTATAATTATGGTAGGTCGTAATACATACCATGGCACAAACAAGTGTACTAAATATAGTTTCAGGAATCATTCCAGTTTTTGGTTTTGGTAACTGTTGTAAAAAATCTGTGCGATTCTCTGGTAGACGCTGTGCAAACTCAAAAATAGCCTCCAGAAGAGTATCGGCGGGTAAGCCGTGTTCTTGTAATATTTGAGTACGACTAGAAAACCAATTATCTAGGTCATTATAAACTAATTTATCGGAATTATCAGTATGCTGGTTTTCACCATAACATTTCGTTATTTTGCGACAGTATTCCTGATAGCACTTTTGATTAACGCCATTGATGGCTTCACACTCCAACGGCATATGCATTTTATTTACTTGTTTCAAACTTGTATATTCAGGACTAGTTTGACGCAAGCCTGACCTGGGTGCGGCAAAATTTAAATTTACAGACATGAATATTCTGTATTAAGTTTACGCGGATGCTTATTTGACCGGTGTAGTAATCGGTAGTATTAATATACGACCGACGTGATTGGTATTTATATTCTGAATGTTGGTTATTGGGCGTGTCGACGCGTTTAACTTATAATATATGTTGCATTCGTGATCGTGTTTGGTGTATTTTTGAGGTGTACATGTGTATATCTATATATAAATAAGTTACGCTGCACACAGTATACGTGTTGTAATCTGCAATAGATGCGTTGCACGCACCGTGTGAAAAATATCTAAAACGTAACACACTGTGCGCTAAGTATGCCAAGCAATATTCAAAAGCTACGCGTCATAGAAAACTACTTGGGTGCAGATGCAATTGCGCCTGCTACTCAGTTCGTGTCGTACACGGCATCGCCTAGCACCACGCAAGCAGTCACAGTAAACGTAACAAACGGGGCCGGCGCAACGCCCGCAAAGGGTGGTGCCGGACGCGCGTCGTCGTCCACGCCTCCCCGAGTCCAACTAACCCAGTCACCTGCGTCGGGAAAACCACGTACATCGCCCACGGCCGCGTCCACACTCGGTTCTGCTGGCGGTGGCGGCGGAGCGCTCGCGAAGACCCCCCCGCGCGTGGTCCGCTTCGGACCGCCCGCAGAGGGTGGTGCCGGACGCGCGTCGTCGTCCACGCCTCCCCGAGTCCAACTAACCCAGTCACCTGCGTCGGGAAAACCACGTACATCGCCCACGGCCGCGTCCACACTCGGTTCTGCTGGCGGTGGCGGCGGAGCGCTCGCGAAGACCCCCCCGCGCGTGGTCCGCTTCGGACCGCCCGCAGAGGGTGGTGCCGGACGCGCGTCGTCGTCCACGCCTCCCCGAGTCCAACTAACCCAGTCACCTGCGTCGGGAAAACCACGTACATCGCCCACGGCCGCGTCCACACTCGGTTCTGCTGGCGGTGGCGGCGGAGCGCTCGCGAAGACCCCCCCGCGCGCGGTCCGCTTCGGACCGCCCGCAGAGGGTGGTGCCGGACGCGCGTCGTCGTCCACGCCTCCCCGAGTCCAACTAACCCAGTCACCTGCGTCGGGAAAATCACGTACATCGCCCACGGCCGCGTCCACACTCGGTTCTGCTGGCGGTGGCGGCGGAGCGCTCGCGAAGACCCCCCCGCGCGCGGTCCGCTTCGGACCGCCCGCAGAGGATGGTGCCGGACGCGCGTCGTCGTCCACGCCTCCCCGAGTCCAACTAACCCAGTCACCTGCGTCGGGAAAACCACGTACATCGCCCACGGCCGCGTCCACACTCGGTTCTGCTGGCGGTGGCGGCGGAGCGCTCGCGAAGACCCCCCCGCGCGTGGTCCGCTTCGGACCGTCCGCAGAGGGTGGTGCCGGACGCGCGTCGTCGTCCACGTCACCCCGAGCTTCATCCACCTACCGAAATGCGTCAAGACCACTATATACAGCCACGCCCGAACCTGGCAACGCTTCCGCATACGATGGCGTATTAAAACACGTAACGATGAAACTAAACTTAGCCCGTGAACAAGCGCGCGAGTTACAAAAAATTCTTGAAGATGGTCAAAGTAAGCATAAACGACGTATGGACAGATGGCTTGAAGAACATGCTCAGTACGTGAAGTTAATAGAGCAAAACAAAGCAAATCTTACGAGCATTTTCAACACGTTGCTTAACGACACGGCCAAGTATAAATATCTCGATATGTTTATAAACTATACCAACCTATTCGATCGTTATACACAACTAGTACATGTAAAAAAAATCCTGGTATCTAAGTAGGATTATACAAACCATGGCGATACCAAAAAACGTATTAGAACAATTAGAGGCTATTGAACAAGCTGTTAATGCAAAAATTAACACGGAACAACGCAGGGTCACTGTCGTAAATGCAAGTATGCCCTACGTACTTGTTGAGCGCCCACCATCGCCTCGCGGCTCAGAATGCTATATGCCGACGAATACCCGAACTCTCGATTCCACTATTTTTGACGATTTGGATAAAGCAATGGAGAAATGCAAAAAGGTTAATTTTGAAAGCGTCGAAGCACATTTGGAACGAATAAATATTATACTTGCTACATTGGAAGTATACCGTGAGGACAATACAAAAAAAGATGTGGATCTGATTAAACCAGTACGCAATTATGTAACTCAGGTTGATAAATTTATAACGCTAACCGAAATTAAACAGATACTGCGCTGAGGCTTTCCTCTAACACCTTGCAGCGTTCTTCCAAGCTTTTGGTTTTTTCTTCTAATTGCTGCGCGGTGATAAACTCGCTACAATTGTTATCGGCATACATTCGGCACATCGTGTCATGCACTAGCTTCTTTTTTGTTAGTTCGTCTTGCATAATTGTTTCAATTTTCTGTAAATTGGCGGTTTGTGTATTTATACAATCTTCTAAATATGTTGCAAGTGAATTGTACAATCCAGTTATTTCTTCTATATTTCGTTTTCTTTCAGCACTTAACGCTTCAAAATAAACGGTTTCCAAGCCCGAGTCCATATTATAATCTGTCGCAACTGCCAATACGGTTTTCTTCAAAACAAATATGCTAAATGTATTTATACGGCAAATAGTGTAACAGTGGTATTAAGTCTGGAATTTACGCTTTTGTCCATACATCGCGTAAAATTGACGTGACCGTTTCGCTAAATCTTGTAAACAACGTTTGAATTTTGCCTGAAGTGCATAAATTTCTGCGCGCACCGAGATTAACGCCGTGCGTGTGTAATTGTTTTTTGATGCCACGCGTTCTAAGCACGTGTTGTTTAGACTACGTATTCGCCTTAACAAAATTTTCGACCGGATTCAGGCAAAACATTTATACGATAGCATTTGTTCAAACGTATTACGGCAAATTTTGTTTCAATGACACCTAATTGTACCAACAAATACTTAAGTACATATGTCATGCACGATCGCGTACTAGATGCTGTTGACCCTCGTCAGCGTGCACTCCGCCACGTTCGCGCTCTCGCCGCACCGCACCTCGCGCACCACGAACGCCACGTCCGCGCCCACGTCCGCGTGCGTCCCGCGCACGCATCGCATCGTCACGAACGTGTTCGGGCGCAACCACGCCACCGACGGCGTCTTGCGACGCACCAGCGCGCGGAGCTGCGCGTTGTCGTCGGCGTGCACCACCTGCACGCGCAGATCCGGCGCGGGGCCGCTCGGCGCGGCGGCGTCCGTCGTGCCCTCCCAATACGCGAAGTCCGTCATGCCGAAGCGCCGACTGCCGTACGCGCGGTCCCCCGTGCCCGCGCGACCGAGCTGCTCGCGTCGCTCGCGACGGCGAGCGTAGATGCCGCGATCGCGCCTCTTGGACGTGACGCGCTCCCACGCTTTTCCGGCGAGCCGTGATCGGTTGCTCGTTACGTCCGGCATCGCCGACGCTCTTTACGAATCGTAAGCTCGCGCGCGCGTGTATGTATACCTACCCGCAGACGCGAGTCGTCGTCACGCGAATCCGCAACCACCCCGACTAACTTGGGTGCGACACCCTCCGTAGATACTTTCCGACGCCGCCGGGGTCGCTTGTGGGCGTGCGTGCTGATCTGCAAACAAGTGCGTCTCATGAATGCGTTTATAAAATCGCGATCATCTTTTATTTTTTACCATTTACGCGTCTGGCCTACGCGTCTCACATCGATCCCATCATCATGCCGCCGCCGTGATACATGTGCGAGTACGTCACCGGCTCCAGATATTTGCTGAGGCCTTTGCGAACCTTGCCGCACCCCGGGTACACGCGCTCGCCCCAGTGCCCGGTGTTCAGCGTCACACGGTCCAGCCCGCCCGTCTGGTGATTGTACCGCGCCTGATGCCCTTGGAAACATATAGTGTTTGGTTGCACGGGCTGCTCGAAGTACGAGTCGTCCCCACTCGGAGCGGGGGAAGTAAGGAATTGGTGCTTCTCCTTATAGTAGTTCGCGGTGCTGTACATCACGGGCTTCATGGACTCCAGCCCGGTGTGACTGGCGAAAGTGCCTGTTGTGTCTATGGGATTGTCCTTGATCTGTTCCGAGTATCCGATCAAACACGCGTACAGCGAGGGCACGGTGGCGCCGATGCACCCGTCGCTTTGATTTTGATCCGAAATATTGTAAAAACGACTGCCACCGCCTCCAAGAGAATTTACGACCCTGAGATTGTCCTGTATGAGCACGTTCCGCGAGCGATACACCACCGACTTTTCGTAGATGGTGAAATTGCCGTAATGCATCTTCTGCACCACATTGTCGGCGAGTTGAAAGTTGTAGTATCCGATGAGCGTCTCGCCGGTCTCCGTGCCACCCTTCATCAGGATCGCGGTGTTGGTCTCGTACGTCTGGTACGGTCGCAGCAGCAGGTAGCCGAAAGGGAACATCTTGTTTTCGGTGATCAGGCTGCGCAAAAAATCCCGCTTCGGTGGCTGCATGCACATCAAAGCGTACACGAAGTACGCGTGCGGGCGCTTAGCGTACGATTTGTGGTCGAAGCGTTTTAGAAACGCCCTCGTAACCATAAAGGGCGCCATGTTAGGGAGCGGCGCGGACGACGCGGAGGTTCCCACTCCGATTGTCGGCGAGAAGAGGTTCATGCCAATGGGATTGTGGTTAAGATTTGTCATGTAAAACGCCTTCAACGCGCACGTGTCGTGCAGGATGTCCAGATTCGTTCCTGGTTGGATTTTGGCAGTGTTTGACTTTAGGAAACCGTACAGGTGCCCGTGGTAGCCGTTTTGTTCGTCGTCGTCGTCAAAGCATTTATGCAAAACACGCGCGAACGCTTGCGCGTGCTCTGCAGCTTCAAAGGCGGTGATCTCGTTGGCAAAAGCGCTGGGGGCTTTGAAGGGGCTGACGATCAGACCGTAACGCGTCATGCCCAGCCCGACATGCATGTCTATGAGGGTAGCATCAGGTATTGAGAATTTGAATTGTGCCCCGTTACAAACGTTTACCACCAGATCTACGTTAGCAGTTGCACTTCTTGTAACTTTTTCAAAGTAGTAGTCGCGCGCAAAGTGTTTTAGGTACTCGATGAGAAAACCGTCCGGCAATGTGGGAGTTAGTGCAGGGCGCAATTTTGCATAATCGAACGCTCCTGCATCGTACCAGTTGCCACGAGTCGTAGGAAGTTTACTGACCAAATCGTGATATTTTTTCCAACTCGATGAGTTTGTCAAATCGAGGCTGACGTACGCTGCCGATAGCATGCTACTTAACTCTACGGCACGTGGTTCCGTAATCGAGATCGTCTTGAGTTTGCATACCACATAAGGAATGGCAAGCAGATGACCGATTTCGGCGTCGCTAGGGTCCATGTCGTACTTTAAGTCAGCTTTTAAATTCCTCTTAAAACCTTCCGTTAGAACGGCGTTTGGCTTGCCAGCGTCGTAGATATTTTGCAGTTCTTCAGTGAAAAACGTTTCATATTTTACGCAATCCAACTGGTGTTTAGCGAAAACTCGCGCATCGCAAGGTGTATAATTAGTGTATTGCGCGATGCCGTCGACGAGTTTGTTTAGGGCCACGGTATTATCTTGGGGTACGTTGACTGCCGTACAATCCGAGCCAGTAGGTAACAGGGATTTGCCGAACAGTGTTAAACAGTCGTCGTCGTCGTGTACGAAATCGTCGCGCGCGTGTGTCGTAACTCCGTAGTAATGGTTATCAGCTTTCTTTAAACATCGCATGTCCAACACCAAATTGCCCGCGCGCTTGCATTTCAAAACGCATGTGCTGAAGAGGGAACGCTTGACGTCTTCGTTCCACGTCGACGTATCGAAACACGGCGTGACTCCGGCGCACATCTTGTCGAACTCGGCGATCAACGCAGCGCATTTTTCCGGCTTGTAAATCTCACACCCGCTCGTGCACTTGGCAAGGAGTTTGACGCCGGTGTAGTTGTTGTAGCCGATCGGACACACCGTTACTTCACGATTTATCATTTGACTATCCCCACCGCTCTTGCTCATGTTTTTATAAAGGTAATACGCATATTCTACACATTCGGGTGCTGCGGTCCCTGCAGGTAGTGTTAATACGTTTGTTGGCGTTGCTGTCTTGTAATGGATTGCAAACGCGCGTATTTCATTTACACGTACTAATAAATCTGCGTTCGTTAGTGCCATACGCTCCGCGTTGTGCTGTCGTAACGTGATTTCCATAGCCAGCGCAGTTTGCTCGAACGCCGTCGCGTCCGACGGGCAAGGCGGCATCGGCATGCCGTGCCCATCGTCCGTCTCCAAGAGCTCCTTGTATCGTGCGATAAGCGCGTCGCAAACGTACGCCCGCGTGGCGTGCTCGGCGACGGTGTGCGCGTACAACCAAGCGGCGTAGGAGTTATATCTATCGCCCGTCCCAAACATGGCTAAAATCTCTGGAGTACGCACACTTTTCGTGTAGTACTGTGCGATAGCATCCGCGGTGCACGTCGCGTCTCCCACCACGCTGGTCCGTCCGTCCATATCCAGGAGGTATCTTGGGACCTCCGTGTGCATGTGCCGCACGAAGGCCTCCTCGGCGGTACCATCGAAGAAGGTGTTTGCGAAGCGGTCGAGCGTGCTGTTCATCATAGGGGGCATACCACGGCGGTCATCATTGTTGTTCTCGTCGTGTGGTAGGTCGCCCACGGCGCACTTGCCATCGTACTTGTCATCAATGGCAGCATCGTTCGTGTGGTGACACCGCGAAGCGGGCGTTTCTGTAGCTGTAAAAGCGCCATCGTTGATCAAGACGTCGTTATCCAGAGCGTCGATGAGCCGGATCTCCACGAAAGTGTCGACGTCCTCGTCGTAGATGGCGATGGATCGCTGCGCGCTCATGCTCCGCTCGGTTCCGCGGCGCGCGTTGCGATCGAGGTTGGTCTCCTCGTCCTGCATCAAGAAGAACTCGCCGATGGCGCGCTGGCGCAACGTGACATCCACGGGCTCGGGCATGTCGGGCATTTCGAAGCATTTCGTCTCGTAGATGGTGCAGTCGTTGCGCGCGTCCATCACGTTGGCGGACTGTCCGTTCAGTCCGGACTTGAAGTTCTGCGGACCCTCGGGTCCGGCGTACATGTACACGTAATTCTCGCGACGCACCTGCGTGACGTAATGCTTCATGCCGTCGGGCACGATCCAGCTGTCGGGCTCCACCCCCCGCGCGCGCATCACGCGCTTGCACCGACTGTCGAGCAGGTCCCAGCCGTGCTCGGTTTTCTGGATGGTGGCCCAGTCCTCCACCTCGCAGGCCAGAGCCTTGCGGGCGGTCTGAGCGGTGAGCACGGTGCCGTACCGATCGTTCCACACCTCGTCGTAAGACTTGCAGCGCAGTAGCGACTCCAGCACGCCGAGGTACACCGTCTCGAGCACCGCGTTGCGGATCTGCTGCAGGTTGTTGGTGTAGCACATGCGCCCCTTCTCGGTGTTCATGAACCCGTGTTCGAGGATCATGGCCAGCCCGTAGCGCGTGTAGTGGTCTCGGCGCTCGCTCATTCGTTGGCTCACGAGGCGGCTCACGCCCTCCTCGGGCACCGGGCCCAGGAGGTGCCTGTCGAAGTGGTACTCGTTCCACGTGATGGTGGACGTGTCCTTCGTTTCGCGGTAGGGCAGCAGCTTGGTGGGCCACAGGTCCTCCTGTCGTATGAGGTTGATCATGACGTCGGTCATGTGGGGCGAGTAGCCGAGGTAGGCCTCGGGCAGCGCGAAGTTCTCGCGGCCGTACTGATCGTACGGGGACATCAAGTACGGTTTGGAGGGCTGCCCGAAAAACTCCTTGAAGGAATTGCCGGATGCTTCGAACAAGGGGGTGGAGCCGTTGGCCGCGTCGCGCCTACCATCTCCGTGCGGTTCCTTCGGTGCCGGGTACGCCATGTTTCCGCGTGTTCGTCACGAGCGTGGTTTACCCTGACCGGCGTCAAGAGTATTTATACATGGTACTGCGACCCGGTCGAAAGGTAACGCGTCGACGCTCGCACCGAGGCTTGGTGCTGTCGCGCGCGTGTATATATATATAGGTGCGCGTGAGTCGGACGTCAACCGGCGCTCGGGCGGGTCGCCATGCTGCTGCTTTGCACGTGCGTCGCGGTGCTGCTTCTGGTGGCCCTCGCTACGGGCTACGTCGTCGGGCACCGCGGCGTGCAGCGCGCGCTTTCCGAACGAGTGGTCTACCGGTACCTGAGCGATAGCCAATCCAAAATCGTCGACGATCGACCCGTGCTGCGCGTCGGCGACGTGTGCTACGAACGCGCCGACGTGCACGTCACGGCCCGCCGCCGACGCCCGGAGCGCAACCGGCACTCGATGGTGCCCGTCGCGCCGCTCGCGCGCATGGTGTGACGACCACGACCCGCGCTCACGCAGCCTCGCTCAGGAAGGCGCGCACGTCCATCAGGATGGTTTGGCGCACGGCGTGGTCGAGCAGCAGGTTGGTGTGCGTCGCCGACGGGTACGTGCGCAGCTTGGCGGGCCGCTGGCCGTTGTCCACGTCGTTGTACGCTGTGATCAAGTCGTGGGAGTGCGAGCGGGGGATGACGGCGTCCGCCTCGCCGTGCACGACGAGCAACGGCGCTCGCAGGTTCAGAATCGCGCGCCCGTTGTGCATGCACGGGAGCGCCAAAACGCCCAGCAGCTCGCGGAGCAGCGGCACGCGCACCACCACCCCCGCGGCATCGTAAAACGGCGCCAGCAGCAACACGCGGGACGGCCATTGCGTCTGGGCGAGCGGCCACGCGGCCAGAAGTACCGCGCAGCCGAGCGAGTAGCCCACCAGCAAGGGCGGGCGCGCGCCCGTGGAGGCGTCGCGCACGAAGCGGAGCAGCGTCGCGCAACGATCCACCTGCGCGTGAAATCGTGGCGCGCGATCGGCGGTCGTGCCGTACCCGCTCCACTCGTGCGCCAGGTACGCGCAGCCGAGCGCGCGGAGCAGTTGCGCGGGCGCCGTGGAGTCGTGCACCGTCTCGGCGTTACCGTGCACGTAGCAACCGATGCGGTCGTAACGTTGATGGTTGCTGATCAGGAGCTCCTGCGCCTGCGTGCCGCCACGCTCCAAAAAGCGGCCTTGCATTTCCGGATCGCCCGGGAAGCCAAGCACGCACAGAAACTTCTCCCCGTCCTCCGCTCGAAGATAAAAAGTGTGCAGCCCGCGAGCGTGCAGCCGTTGATGCACGGCATCCGAGGCAACGCGACTGAGATCCAGCGTGCTGGCAAAGGCGTATTTTTCGAGATACGCGTCAAAGGACATCGTGATGACTGTTATGACCACAAGCGACACGAGTGGCAGCTACAAATGAGAGGCACCTCGACAGGCAGCGGCATTAATCATTTCCACCGCTCACACACCCACCAGGTCCACCGCCCAGTATTTATACTCGCAGAGTACGCAGCTATACAAATCGCCATGCGCGAACGCGGGGGGCGCCGGAAACGGACCAGCATTTTCGACTTCGAACCTCCTCCAACCCAAACGGTGGAGCAACAGTCGGATGATTCGGATGCCGAGAAGGGTGACTTCATGTCCAGACTGCTCATGAAAGATCAAAAAGATGCGTACAGACAGTTTATGAATCTCAACCCAGGCGAGGTGTCGATCAACGGCGTTACCACCAAAATGTGCAACCACCCCGACTACGACCGGTGCAGCAACGCGTCGGGTTTGATGGCGTATTTTTTCGCGCACACCTTGGACCTGCGCGATCAGACCGGTGGTGTGCTCGACGACGCACCCGCAGCCGTCCGCGAATTCTTCAGAGGCGCGTCCACCCGCGGGCACACGACGGAGGTTTTTGCGCAGCGGCTGGCCGCGCGCTTTGAACCGTTGCTGAGCGCCGTCTGCGTCACGGCACGACAGATGTTTCTCGCAATGCAGTGCAACGAGGACGCGGTATGTCGCGACGCCTACGAACGCGACGTCTGCGCACGGCTGTTCGTGACGCTCATGACGGAGATATTTAAGCATCGCGCGGTCGCGCGCAAAACGTACGGCAAGCTCCTGAACGCCACCGCCGTGTCGGCCGTCCGGAGCGAAAGAAAGCGCGACGACGCCGACGCCGAGGACGATGACGACGACGCCGACGACGATGACGACGACGACGACGGTGGCGAGGACGCCGACGCGGGCGAAACGCGTGCACGACACGCTAGCGTGCGTCCTATCAACTGGTTAACGCGCGTGCTGTCGCCCACGGAGATGAGCCGAGTGATCGACGAGGATTTCGCGTACGCGCGTAACATGATACAGCGACCGCTGGTAAACGTGTGCGCGATCGACGGTAACGTCGGCCAGTTCAAACACACCATGGATGCGGCTCGTTCGAATCGAAGTCGCAGGTTGATCACCCGTGTGTCCGTCGTGGGACTCGCGTACGCCAACGACGTCGCGCAGCTGATCGCAAACCCGCGCGTTCGGCGCCGGCAGCATCCCAAAACCATCGAGGTGAGCGCAAGTCACGTCGCCGTCGCCATGCACAGCGCGTTGCTGCGGCACCCTGAATACGGCACCGACCCGTCTCGGTGGTGTTTGCAAAAGATTCTAGCGCTGAAAACTCTCCGCGTCAACATACTGATGTGCCACTACAAGCGGGTGAATCGCAAGCTCCGCGAACAATTTACGTTCGCCAACGTGAGCACCGAGAACTTGGGTGGCATACGAGGAACCTGTTACGTGTTCGACCTGCAGTGTCAGCAGGGCGAGTTTACGCGCGCGATGCTCGAAATCGTGTACGATAACCGCGTGGAGCCTTCTAAGTTGCTGGATGTCTCTGGCGTCAAGGGCTTCGCGTCCGGGTACGGCGAGGAGATGGACGAGGCCAAACCGCCGTTGGACATGTATTGCGACGACGACACGGACGGGTGCACCGGCGCCAGCAGCGACGGCGACACGGACGCGGACGAGGAACCACCCTGCGACGTTGCGGAGACGAAGGAGTATCTCAACGTCAAATGCACGCCGGCAGATCACAGCACGTTTCCGTGCGACGCCAGACACACTCTGAGCAAATCCAAAAACCAGGGGCTGCGAAGGTCGTACTGGCAGTCCGTGCACGCCAACCGAGAGCAGCTGAGCGGGCATCTGATCCGCCAGCAGCGCGCGAACGACAACAAAGCCCACAAGATCAGGTTCTGCGCCCGCGATGTCGCGTTGCTTTTGAAAAACGCGTCCATCAGGGACAGGTTGCTGCGGACGATCAACGCGAGCTCCGAAAATTCGCAGCCCGATCTCATGGCTACCATGCTGCCCGCGCAGAGAAGCATGCGCAAACTCTTCCGGGAGCGCGAAATGCACGTGCCTCTCGTACGCGATGCTATTTTGAGCGCGCAGCACGTCAACGCCGCCTGGCGCGCGGTGCTGACATCGATCACCGACGAGGACCCGGATCGTTTTGTGTTGTGGATTTTCGCTGCTTTCTACGACTTTATGCTGCGTTCAGAGTACGAGAAGCGACCGTCACCCCCGACCAAGAAGCGCAAAGCGAGCGCGACGGTGGCGCACGTCCAACCCCGCAGAGGTGCTGAGTTGAACACCTTCATGATTACGGACAGCGAGTTGATGAATGTCGCGGACATGGGCGCGGGCGATGAGTTTAAGTTTAAACAATGGACGAATCTCACGGATCAGTATGTTTTGAAACAACTCGAGTGCGGCGATGATAACTTATTCCGCTGTTAATTTGGGAGACGGCAAAAACCGGACACGATACCGGCGTAAGAATGAAGATTGGCGACTTCGGCGTTCACACTTTGCCGGTGATACTGGCGATATTCACGTACGCAACGCACTACGGTCACGCGGAGGACTCGTACGCGGAGCTTCGAATCGGTCACGAAATGCACGCGCACCGGACCTACGTGCATTTTCTGTGGATGTGTACGCTCTCCACGGTGTACTCCGCGGTGTACAGCGCCAACGAGGTGTACGGAACCCCGGAGTTGCCGGGCAACGGCACCTATCACATCTTTCAGGAGTAGCGAGCGCGCTTATAGTTCACCTGATGCACTACGCTTTTACATGCTGATACGGTCGAAGGCGTCGATATCAATACCACGCGTTGGGTAGGGGTGCAAAATTTTTTGTAAAATACGAAACATGACGTAAAAAAGTTTTGTATATATATATAAATTTTAATAGCAAATGTAGTGAGTACGTCAACCGTAATGTGCTCGCTGTCAAGAAAGAACCAGCACAAATTGCCTTACATCCTGGAAGTGCCTAAGTGTATAAATACGTATACCATCAGCACGTGGCGCAGTAAAGATACTTTGCGTGTTGTACGCGGCGTCATGTCCATCGTCACCCAACTACGCATGGCGGATGATTCCTCCCAAAGCGAGGGTCCGTCCACCGCCACGGTAAAGCCAAATCCCCCAGCGAAGAAAAAGCCGGTTTTGCCCACCTCCACGTATGAAATCCTTAATTTATTGCCTTCGTACTTTGAAAACCAAACAGAGCTTGATGCTCTAAATAAGGCTTTTTTACCGTTAAAAATCGAATTAAGTTTATCTGAGGACGCGCAAAACCCTGCGCCGAAATGCAGTTTTGAATTATGCAACACGAGCACGTCCAGGCCCAATACTTGTAAAGAGCAACACGGTGCATTAAGATACACCAGCGATTACTGCGAAAAAATTTGGAATGACTTCACACCGCGTTTTAAAATGCTTTGTGGAATTGGCGTTACACCACACCAAAACACGTATTCCACCACATTCCATATGGACCCCATGATGAATGGGTGGTTTGAAATATGCTTGAATATGCCCAGCAATAACACTTTTGTGAAGGCCAATTTCGAAAACGCTGCCATTAGGATTCGAAAGTTTCGTCATTTGTGCTTTAAAATTTTAAAACCAGCACATTCAAATGCCGTTCTATATGTAGGAACTTCAAACGCCGAGGTGACGACGAATCTCATTATGAATTTTAGAAGGCCCGGGAATTTCGGCATAATAGAACCTGCGCACTATGTTACACGTATTGCTGAGTCAAGTAATGACTCGGTAACTTCTCCTTTATTTATTGCTCAAGTGGGTAAAGTGTTGATACAGCGCAAAAAAAACTTAGCTGATGCGATTGGCAATGCGGTATCACAGCCGGGTGATCGTTACTACGACATCGGATGGCATGCTAATTTATCGCTACATATACACGTTGATTTAATAACAGGGGACCTTTCGCGGGTGAAACCACCAGATGAATGGAATGATGAGGATAACTGCGAAGTCGATCAACCTTATTCTGACAATACGCATGCGTTCATTATTCGCAAACAAGGTAAATATATGGAATTACACTATAACAAGTGGCTACATCACAATAAAAATTGGATATGTACTGTTAAAGAAGAAGGTGAAGATTATTTTACAGGAATTCAAGATTATATTCAACTGGATGCAAACCCTTTTCGAGCCTTAACCACGAAAAGTCATCTCGAATTTTGTATAACAAATACCGAATTAAAAAAAACATTTATGTACGTTGCGCACAATTGGCACGGCCGCACCAATTGGTAGCAACCGCACGCGCGTCTGCAGAATATCACTATAGAGTCACTAGATACTCCCCAGAGGCGTCGTCGAAATCTAAGTTCAACGTAGGTAAACTTTTCGTCGAAACATGATTTAGGCACGAGCTCCGTCGAAACATGCCAAAAATATTTTAACTTAAACATACACGATTTTTTGTGCATGTCTTTGACCCCGCAGAGGTCCTGAGTTGAACCATATCGGGTTGACGAACGGCCCGTTGATGATCGTCGCGGACACGGGCGCGGGCGATGATTTAAAACGATGGACGAATCTCACGGATAAGTACGTTTTGAAACGGCTCGAGTGCGGCGATGAAAACTTATTTCGCCGTTAAATTGTGAGCCGGCAAAAACCGGACACGATACCGGCGTTGGTTGTAGCACAAACCGCGTAATGTAAAGTATATATACACGCGGTCATCGATATACATACGCATATACACTGTTTGCACGCGTGACATAAAAAGTGATCATGTCCGTCGTCCCGGAGTTGAACACTGAGCTGGCGCTTATGTGCATGACCCGCCCTCCTGTCGGTCATGGGTACCGGAAGAGTACCGGTGGACCAGGCGGACAAACCATATGGACAGTAAGGTTACTTAACAGTGGTCCAGTACCGTTAATCCATAATTTGATAAACGTAATCGGTAGCCCCGAAATCGATTTAAAAACGGTATTGGGAATAGAAATTGAGGGGTCGATTCGTATATATCCCGATGCAATAGCATTTGAAAATATTGATCCTGGATATACGGTACGAACGCGTGATCCTGAATCACATTATAAAAACAGAAATTTTGAAATTCTACGTGACGGGTCACCCCTAACAGACACTATCAAATTTTGCCTAGAACCTGCAGGTATTACGGATCTCACCAATAACTTGGCATGGTACGTGTTGCGTAGGTCGGAAACACCGTTACACACGCACGAACCAGGTGCGGGGCGGACATCTACCACGATAGGTACAATTTCACACGAAGGCACCGCCGCTTCGACGGGTGGTCACGAATTACCACGGCCCAGGATGACAACCATTACAAGAGAGGACCGAGAGGCACAACGAGCTAGAAGACAGGCAGACGCGCTCAGACGGAATTTTGCCGGGGCGCATGCTGCCCGCAACAGGCAGGCAGGCGCGCCCGCACATAATTTTGCCGGGGCGCATGCTGCCCGCAACAGGCAGGCAGGCGCGCCCGCACATAATTTTGCCGGAGCGTATGCCGGATCGGAAACGGGACCGAGTACTGTATGGATAGTGAGGGTACTTAACCACGAGACATCACCGACAATCCATGAATTGATACCGAACGCATCAGGTAAACCTGAAATCAGTTTAAGAACGGTAGTGGGAAGAGAAATTATGGGGTTAATTCGTATAAACCTCGATTCAATAGCGTTTGAGAATATCGATCATGCATATACGGTAGATACCGATACTGCACATGAACAAACCGCCAACAGAAATTTTGAAATTCCACGTAACGCGGCACCCCTCACAACCACTGTCAAATTTCGCCTAAAGGGAAATCCGGCAGCTAATGTAGTTGACCTGACCGAAGAAGACTTGGTATGGTACCAATTGTTGGAAACGCTCCGCGGCGATCTACAGACAGGATCCGCCACAAGTAATCCAGGTTCACACGGAGGGGGTGTTTTTGCCGGAGCGTCTGCTGGCCCCAGCGGACAGGCAGGCGCGTCCGCTGTTGCTGTTCAACCCGATTTGGCTGTGCAGCCCGCGCCACCGCACCACCGCTACGCATTTAAACGTCCGGGTATGACTTATTGGCTACCAAACCCGGCTATACCATATAACATTCCAAATGGTTTCACCGCAGGAGTCAATGCTCTAATGACCAAAATTCGTGATG
>LGRX02033608.1:0-43298 GCA_001247695.2 Cymbomonas tetramitiformis | reverse complement strand
GTTTGGAGATAGCGAGAATAAGTAGGGCGGCGTAGTGAGAGTGAGCAGACGCTCATTTTTGTTTTGCCTTCGTAACAGTGATTCCGAGAATAACCAGGACTCGCTTAAGACCGCGAAAACAGCAGTGTTATGATATAATTAATAAGATACAGTATTCTTATGCTTGTAAAGATATACATTTGTGGACTTCTCCTTGTGCGACTGCGTCAGAACTGTAATTAACAGTCTTTTTCAAAACAAAAATGTGCCTTATTACAGACATGTCGTCTGTAATGCTGAGAGTTCAACAGCAGTCCTGAAGAACGAGACCTCTGAATGGTGATGCCAGGGACGGATATATCCGTACTGGTAAGCCTTGGAAGAGGTTGAGTGAAGCAGGCTGTTGCGACACTCGAAGTTCACCAGTCTTGCGAAGTACAGCGACAGCGGTCACAGCAGAACCAGTTGCTAATTTACGAACATGATTGCAGCGTTGAGAATTATGTACTGGGCTATTTCGGGAAGTGACATCCTGCTGGAGCAAAGCACCAGACGGTAAAGCCAGGGACGGATTCATCCGTACTGGTACGCCTGAAGGCGTGGAGCGAAACAGGACTGTCAGTGGGCATCTTCACGACAGCATTCTTTGTGGTCACCTGACTCATGCTGGCGTTCTACTGACTTACTGCGTGGACCAGAGACACTAAGTGCAGAGGCGACCCTGCTAGACATCTGGGAGAGCCAATATAAGACCGGGTCACAGATGGAACCTTGCTCACCAGTCGTGGACGAAATTATGCTGGCAGTGATTGCTACTTAGAGCAAAGCACTGAAAGGTGAGGCCAGGGACGGATTCATCCGTACTGGTAAGCTGGGAAGTGTGGAGTGAAAAGAGCCTTCACACCAGTATTTCTTCTTCACCAGAAAGGTAGCAACGGAATCCAAGGCTGACCGCGAGGAACAGCAACGGGCAGAGAGGCGTGCCCAGAGGGCGATACGAGTGAGCCAGCATTTCTCAGAGCTGGAGGGAGAGGAAGGGGCTGCCGGTGGCCAGCCTGAGGCACAAGCACTAGTACAGCCTGAGGCACAAGCACCAGTCCAACTGCAAGCTCAAGCCCAGGAGCCGTTAGTAATCTTTGAAGAAGACATGGAGTACACCGACTATGCTCGTGTCAACCTTGGGACGCTGCCCAACTACACGGGCACCAAGGAAGAAGATCGGCCCAAGTTCCTGAGGGAGTTCGCCGACATGTGCGAGAATTTCGTACGGCAGCACAACGCCAACGTCAGGAAGAGGCTCAGGTCCGGGGCTGGCACCCTCACCGAAGCTCAGATGAAGACCCTGAGAGAGACTCCCCCTGACTTTGAATATCTGTGGGACATGATCCCTGCGTGTCTGGCTGGAGAGAACTCACAAGCTCTCAGCTGGTGGCGCGAGAACTATGAAAGAGGGGGGGTAGTGACCTCCAACATGGACCGAGTCCTGAAGGACACTAGCGAGCATGGCCCACTCGAGGGTACCATCCCATGCGCTAGGCCCCCTTTCAATGAGATGAACACTGGCGCCACGTGGGTGATAGCGAGGCCGGTGACGAACCAAGACACCCAAGGGGAGGTTTCCGACGAATATCTGACTGATGGAACCTCCCTGAAAGGCTTGACGGGACGTGATGGCACCCGTGATACCCAGTACTTCTACGCGCTCAGGGGCTTCATCGCTGCCCTTGACAAGAAGTTCATGATGAAAGGGACTCAAGAGAAAGTGGATCTGTTGACACAGAAGCCACAGGAGGTGGGGCAGGATGGGCTGACCTACATGAAGATGTGCCAACGCAGGGAAATGCAGCTCAACACTGGGAAGGTGTTGAGCGATGAAGAGCTGCGTACCTTCATCGAGGACTGCGTGGACAACCTGCGCATCAAGGTCTTCCAGACGCGGGTGAAGGAGCAACTGAGGGCACAGTTCCCGCCACCCAATCGGGTGACTTGGAAGGACCTGGAGGCCATCGTCGAGGTTCAAGACAAGCTCAAGGGCGATGCAGAGTCTTGGATCCTCACCTTCCTCCAGGAGATCACCAGACGATGTGGCTGCCAGTACTCCACCTGGGAGGCGCGACAGCATGGCCTTGACCTCAAGGCCATAAAGAACTCGATCAAGAAGATTGAGTCCTCTGAGGTGGTGCAGTCAGGCGAACCGGAGAACAGCAAGAAGGTAGATGCATCACCTTCTAAGAAGATGAAGAAGGAGGTGAATGTGGCCGAAAGAGCTAAGAAGGCCTCCTACAACAAAACGCCACCGCCAGCAGAGGGCGTGCGTACGAACGACAAGCCCAAGTGCTTGCGCTGCTTTGGAGGGGGCTGGCATGAGTCCGATCCCGAGCAGTGCAGGAGTGGTTATAAACACGTCAAGATGCCTGCTGGATTCCACGAAAGCAGGCTTGGTTCCAGCAAGTGGTGGGACGCGGAGAACGCCGCTCTGCGCATGTATAACCTGAAGAACCGCTTCAAGAACTCTGACTGGGGCATCCTGGTGACGGACTGGCAGCAGCTGTCCAACGAAGAGAAGGACAAGTACAGAGCCAAACAGCTACCGGAGGACAAGCAGAAGAGCACCACTGGCAATCCTGAGGCGCTGAAAGCAGAGTACCAGGGCATGGTGGCTGCTAGGAAGACGGCCAGTCGTGCGGGCAGCGTGAAGTCGCAGGTGCTGTCCGAGGATGAGGGCTCCGACGGGGAACCAGTCGCAGCGCACGTCGCGGAGAGGGAGACGCACACCGTCGACACATGCGCGCGCCACCATGGCAGCGCAGGGGTAGGAGTGTCGTCTGGCCCTCCAACCGAGTTACTCACAGCCATGGCCGAGGAGATGGGCGAAGAGGAGCTCTCGAGCGCCCTCAACACCTTGGGTCTGGGGGCACTCCCCGAGACGCTGTGCAAGAGTGTGGAGTCTGAACTCACGGCGGCTCCAGCAGTAGCCCTGGGAAGTACCCAGCGCATGAGGGGCTTCCCAGTGAAGACACCCGAGGAGTACGAGGCAGACGCACAGGTGCCCATGGCGCCTGCGGCGGACGAGATGCAGAGGAAGGTGCAGCTCATGGCCTCCGTGATCAAGAGCCTGGGAGCAGCTTTCCGCAAGCTAGCTGCTGGACTCGTAGCAGAAGGTCGCATATCAGCTCCAAGGGGTGTGGAGACCTTGGTGGAACTGGCTGAGAACGACCAGCTCCCCGTGCCGACAGCCTCAGCAGCAGACTGCCAGGACACCAGCGACGAGGATGATGACTGCCCGGGCATGGAGTCGGGCGACGACAGTGACGAAGAAGAGATTCCTCTGGATGAGATGCCGGAGGACATGGTGGAGCAGCCCAGGAAGGAGAGGACGACGGTGCGTGTAACAGCTGCAGCGGCCACCGTCCAGGAGAGCTACGGGGTGAGAGACTTCAGCGAGAGGGGTGAGCTGCACGCAGGGACCATGGACGCTAAGGCGTACGAGCTATTGAAGAAGAAGATGCTCAGTGGCCTTACAGAGGAACAGCTCACTGCCATGGCGCAGGTCCAGCCTGTATGCAAGCTCCTGAACGATTCTCTGGCACAAGGGATGGCGCTGGTGGCCTCTGGAGGCTTGCTTATGTTGTACAAAGCGCTTCTCCTGGACACGGGGGCCAACTGCAACATCATCCCAATCAGGACAGCCAACAGGCTGGGCTTGACCATCTTTGATGCAGAGACAGGGGCCAGGGTGGCGAGATGTGATGGCAGCCCTGCGGAATTCACGAAGTACTGCTACGTGGATGTGGTTCTCGCTGCGGGCACGCCGTACATGACTCTGCATCGGCTCCACGCCTTCGTCACCTACACCAATGACACGACGTGGGACTTCTTGGTGGGCACTGGACCCCTGAAGAACGCCCTCAAGTTGACCATCGACCTCTACAGAGGCATTGCTACTTCTGAGGCCGCGGTGTCACTGGGTATGAAGGAGAAGGTCACGTTGCCATTGATCGAGTTGACGCCGCCCGTCGATGCAAGGAGCAAGCGGAATGAAGACCCGAGAGTGTGCCTGGCGACCGAGATCTTCGACGTTGAGGCCGCGACAGCGCGCACTCTTGCCCCCGCTTTTGATGATTGCGAGCTACCACCACGTGAAGCAGTGTCCCTGGACACGAGGGGAGAGGACCGTCTGGCCCTCGCAGGGGAAAGGTGTTCGCCTGCACCTTGTGCATTCTCGCGAAACCACCCCGAGCTGATGGAGAGCCTGGCGTCATGGCTAGAGGAGATGAGGCTGAGAAGGTTCAACTCGGATGAGAGGGAGAGGCTCGAGGCGCGCTGCCAGTCCATGGTGGAGGCAGGCTTCTTGAAACCCAGCTCAATGATGCAAGTCGAGCTCACTGGGCGGGTCAGCTTACACGCCGAGAACGCAACGTACGAACCTCCTCCGCCTGGTACGTCCTTGACAGACCAGATGCTGGGCATGCTACAAGCATCATCACGCAGCCAGCGGGAAGCCAATGTGGCGACCAGGGGTGAGTGGTCCAGTGCTGAAGAGCCAGATGCGAGGGAGTCCCGCACTCAAGCCAGCCTGACCACGACTCAGTCAGACCCTCGCTATCCAGACCTCACGCTGAGGCAGGAGGCCGAGAGCGAAGTTGCCTTCAAGCTGGCCAGCGTACAGCCATGGGGGGGCATGGCAGTGAACCCGTGGGACTACCAAGACAAGGAGAGTAGCTGGTCTCAGCAGCGCTTGTACATCGACCGCACGGGCTATTCTCGTCTGTGCACACTCTGCGGAGAGGGCGATGGAGGTGGTGTAGACGCAGGATTTGTGCAGGTCAAGTTCCCGCGATGTGGAGAATACAAGACCATCCTGGAGACGGAGCTACTGTGGCCCGACTTTACGTTGGTGGACCAGAAGGTTGACAAGGAGACGAAGATACCCTCAGAAACCTGGACCACGAGGCCGAGCGGCAAGAAGGACAACGACCAGGTCCCACTCCCTGACTGTGGTGCCCATCGGGAGGCAGGAAGGTACACGATGGCGAGTGTTCAGGAGGTCCTCAACACCCATCAGACGTACCCAGGAGTCGTGACGGGCAAGCTCATGTGGGACAAGGTGGCGCGCCAGTTCTGCGTACTCAGCGAGCACACTCGCGCCCAATGGGACCTCATGGAGCGCATGGTACGTCACACCATGGAAGGCGTCACCATCATGAACCCCATGGGCAAGATGACTGGCGAGTTCCAGCTGCCTTTTTACTATGAGAAGGACCAGCGCTGGCAGTACCAGCATCTAAAGTACGTACAGCGAGTGGACATCGCTGACCTTCGAGCTCGTCTGAAGGTGAGGTACGATATGGAGGTGGCGAGCGAGGTGAATGTGATCCCGCAGCTCACGCTGTCAGACGCAGCGGACAAGGTGGGGAAGTTCTACCCGGTGACAGATGGGGAAGGAGGCAATGGCGAGGTGTTTAGCACGAACGCTGCCGCCGTGGAGTACCTGCATCTGGGGGACAACCCGAGAGTGATGCTCGGAGCATGCAAGACAGAGGAGCAAGCACAGGACGCGCTGGACACCTATGGGGCCAGAAGAAACCCTCCAGTGCGCACATCCAAGACTCTCAGGACGTCGAGGACGGTCAGGGGGGATGAGGCAGGGCCATCTGGCTCCGCACCGCCACCATCTTCAGCACCGCTTCGTTTACGGCATCAAACCTGGCCCAACGGCGTCTTCGACCCTGCCATGTTGGATTACCACGTTGCAGTGTTCCAGGGCACCTACGAGCCGGAGTCGCCCACTCGCAGCGAGAACACAGCTGGAGAAGCCAACTGGCTGGATCTGGGAGAGATCTCGGAGTTCATGGCGCTGCAGGGACAGACGGTCTTCCTCATCCAGTACCGTTGCTTCATGGGCAAGATCGAGTTCCAGCTCGGGAAGCCCTTCGCGCAGCGAGGAAGGGGGGTGCACACGCAGCAACTCAGCAGCCAGACCCTGCACCGGTACGCTTCCTCCGCAGGAGTGGGACAAAGGGAAGAGTTTCTGCCTCTGGGTGGGCAGTCGAAAGGCTGCACGGGAGGACTCCTCGGCACCTTGCAGAAACATATGACACATCTGGTTGATCGCACTCAGCTCTTGGAGATCGCCAGAAGCCATTTGAGCGATGGCCCACGGCAGGGCACCCTACGGGTTTTCAAGACCCGTGCCAACGCCCGGTCCAAGGCCGTGTATTACCTCTTTGAGGACAATCGCTACTACAGTGAACAGGGGCCCAGCAGCATGGCGTTCACCTTGGAGTACCTCTCCTCAGGCACGCGCAAGTTTGACTGCTGCAGCTGGGAGACCTGGAACAAGGTGGCGGTGATGCACCGAGAACCATTGTCTGCGTTCACGTCCTCGGTGGGCCCGGCGTTGCTGGCTGAGGCACGTCGGGCAGAGGTGCAGGCGCGTCTTCGAAACGACTTCATGAGGTGCCTGGACCCAATCGAGGGAGGGGATGCAGGAAGTGAGGAGGAAGATGGCAGCATCTCAGGATACTCATCCGACCTCGCGGCTGTTGAGGGTGTGAGCACTCACACGGGTCGCACCAGAACACCGTCGCCGTTGACAGAGGATGAAGACAGCGTGGAGGTCATCAGTGAAAGACTGGTTGGGCTGTCTGCCAGTTTGGCGATCATCAGAGAATATGAAGAACGACCTCGTGCTGCCCGCGCAACTGCGAGGATTGGAACGGGGACGACCACGCCGACACCCTACTCTGGCCGAGTTCTCGGCGGGATATCAACCATGGGCTTGGAGTGCAACATGGCACAGAGACCTGAGCACCATTCAATCAACGACATTCTGGGATCCCCGGCACATTCCATCTGCACGCAGCAGACTGAAGCCGTGCCTCCAGCTGCGCAGGAGCAGGACTTCTCCGTTTCATACGTGCCATCGACCCCGAGCTCTACAGCACCCAGCAGCCCGGAGCGTTCCAGTGGCTTAGTCGCGCAGGTCAGCACTCGACCTTCAGGCCAACCTGCAGCGCGCCCGCAGAGTCCAACTGGGGGTGCCGCACAGCAGAGTTCACCACGGGCTGGTCAGCGCAGGAGGAGATCTCCTAGCCCCGAGGAAGGCGCTCATCGTCAGGACGCGTCTCGCAGTCGGCATGCCGGCGTGGGCGCGTCGCGGGCTCCCCAGAGACACCAAAGTTATGATGAGATCTGGGAGGAAAGGAGAAGGGAGAGCGCCCTGGGGCCTTTTCAAGGGGGCACCGGGCAGGCTGCAGCCCGGCACGCCCGTCACTGAGAAGCAGCCCCGGCGAAAAGCCGGGCACGCAGCCCGCCAATGATAGGCGGGCGAAGCGCACTCAGGTGTGCTTCCTGCTCGTGGGGGTGTTCGTGCGCTTGCATTGGCCGCAGCTGCCTCATTTTGCAGTGATGGCAGTATGGATGGCTATGGAGGTATTCAGGTTTCTTGGTGAGGTCGCCGCCTGCTGGGCATTCCACGCTGAGGCGCCCCGCAGAGCCATGGCACGCGCGTTGTGGGCCGTGCGCGCAACGCCACTCGAGCCATGGGCACATCAACAGGCGCCTCTCCGAGTGCTGTTGGCACTGGCCAGGCACCTACTGCTGTTGATCAAGGGCGCTCTTGAGGTAGCTGGGCTCCATCACGCTCGGCGTGGGCTGTGGTACGTGCCGTTGATACGGTTCTGCCTCGTCATGCTCGCCATGCACTTCACACACATGGTCGGCACTCTGGGGTGCGTCTTGACGGTTGGCGCCCACATTGTCCACCATGGGTTGCCATGCTCCGGCTCAGTTCAAGATGGTGGCACATTCGCCGCCCTGGAGACTCAGGTGGGTCGCGCGCTGGCGGTCGCCCAGCGGATCTTGGCCGCCGGGCCGGCTACGCTGGCCGCTGTTCCGCGGCGCATGCAGAAGCCGCGCTTCGCCGCTCGACTGCAGCGCCTGCAGTTCACTGCCGCTTGCTACCGAGTGGCGCACTGTGTCTATGTGATATCAGTCTTGGCGCTGGTGGTCTACGTGTCTGCAGGAGGAGGCCTGGGCCGTATGCAAGGGGGGTGGAAGATGTTGACTTGCATACTGACCCTTCACCCTCCAGTTAAACCAGTGGGTACCGGCAGAATTTTAAAACTTTTGCTGCTGCTAGCGGTGGCTGCTTGGGTGGCCGTCGTGGCCCCTGGGGAGCCTCAGGGCGTGCTGACGATGGACACGTGCTCGAGCTCGCCGATCGGATCTACCAGGACCGCCTGGGAAGACCAGAGGTCTTCGCGCCAATGGGACACCGGATGGGAGGCTATGGTGGCAGAGCAGGACGAGGTGCTTCCGCACACGGTGCTGGACACGTTACAGCCAGGGGGCACAACCAGGGTCACCAAGGACGAGGCCGCGTGGCTGGACACCGAGCTCAATGCCACCTTTGGAGGACATCCCGAGTTCACCGAGGAGAATTGGGAGGAGATGCGCAACGTGGTAAGGAGGTGCAGTTACTGCTTCGCCAACAAGCCGCAGGACATCAAAGGCTACCATGGGGGCGCGACACATGCGACCTTCGCCATCCCTTTCAAGGACGAGACTAAGGTAGCTTACCAACGACCGAGGAAGTACAGCCCGGGAGAGCAGGAGATCATCGACCTGCACTGCAAGGAACTGCTGGAATATGGCTTCATCGAGCCGGCTTCGCAGCACTGCAGACACGCCAGCAACGTGGTGGTTGCAGGGAAGAAGGATCACGACACTGGACAGTGGACCTCGACGAGATTCTGCGTCGACCTCCGATCTACGAATCGGTTGTCGCTGAAGGATAATACGTTACCACACCGTCCAGAAGAGCTCTACCAGCGCGTGGCCAAGGCCAAGTTCAAGACTACCCTGGACGCGACCAAGGCGTTCCACCAGATTCCCATGACCACTGAGGAGGACAGGGACAAGACAGCGTTCTGGTGGGGCAACCAGCTTTATCGCTACACATCCATGCCGTTTGGAGCAGCTGGAGCAACCGCAGCCTTCATCAGGATCATGGACTACGAGCTACGTCACCTGCAATACTGCACGGTGGCGTACGTCGATGACGTGTGCATATACTCAGACACCGCTGAGCAGCACATCAAGGATGTGGAAGCCGTGCTTCGCACTTTGGGGGATGCAGGGATACGTCTGCATTCGGGCAAGTCAACCTTCGGGTCAGCCACGGTGGACTTCTTGGGCTACCGCATCGGCTATAACACCATTGGCGCGCAGGACATCAAGTGCAAGGCCATCCAAGAGCTGCCCAAGCCCGAGGACAAAACTGGAGTACGCTCCATCCTTGGACTCATGAACTACTACAAAGGTCTGGTGGGGGAACCCATGGGACCCAACTACTCAGAGATGGCACGACCATTGAACGACCTGCTCAGAAAGGAAGTGTTGGATGTCAAGGGAGCTTGGGGGAAGGATCAGGACCAGGCATTACAAGCATTGAAGGATGCCCTGTGTTCGGGGAGATGTTTGAAGCCCATTGATTACAGCAAGCCCATCTTCCTCTACACAGACTGGAGCAACCATGGCATTGGCGCAGTGCTGGGGCAGAAGGACGAGAATGGCGTAGAACACATCTGTGTGGTCATCAGCCGCTCGCTGTCGAAAACCGAGAGACAGTACGCGAGCTTCCAGGGTGAGATGCTGGCAGTGGTGTGGGCCATCCGCACATTACGACAGTACCTGCACGGGGTCCACTTCACGCTGATCACCGACCATTCGCCGCTCACAACACTCATGGAGAAGGGTGACCTACAAGGTCAACACCTACGCTGGGCCATCAGCCTCCAGGAGTTTGAGTTCACGGTCCAGTACCGGCCAGGTCCGAAGAATGAGAACGCGGATGTGCCATCCAGGTATCCACTGCCCAGCACCGCAGACGAGACTGGTGCCCGTTTGGACCGTGAAGGGGACCGAGCCAGGGAAGCGGGGCGTGCCGAGAGGCCAACGCGCTGCTTCACAGACGCCATTTGCTGGGAAGTGACCAGGGAGCCACCAGTTGGCCCCGAAGTAAGCCCAGAAGCTCAGGTGGCCAACTACTGCGAGAACATGGTCAGGGAGCAGCTGGGGACCAGTGCAGTCCATCGACTGTTTGATGTACACTACCAAGAAGAGCTGGAGTGTAACAAGGGGGTCATGTTTGACACTGACCACCCGGAAGTGGCCAGGTGCTCGGGCAGGTTGACTCGGGTCGCCTGGGATGCCCTCAGCCAGGTACGGCCGATCAGGGGTATGCATTCCGGAGGCTCACCAGCGATATACGGCGACGAGACCATGGAGGGTGGTAAGCTCAAAGTGCCGAAGAAGATCGACACGAGAGTGATTGACAAGAGCTTCTTCCGGGAAGCCAGAGAAGAGGGCGTGGTCTGCTATGAGCCGTGTGGGGGCCTGTGTGCTGGACTAGAGATGCTCTTGCGCTGCGGAGTTAAGGTTAACAAGTACCTCTACCAGGACATCTCGAAGTCCAGCCAGACGGTAGCCAGGGCCAGGTGCATGGCGCTCAGTCGCCGTCATCCTGACTTGTTCCGTGCCGAGGCAGCCCACTTGGAGCAACTGCCCAGCAACATCGAAGACACCAGCCTCATTGACCTCGTACATGCAGGGGCATTGAGTGGAGAGCAGTGGGTCATGGTGTGTGGATATCCATGCCAGGACCTGTCACCAGCTGGCAAGCTGGCTGGTCTGGAGGGCAGGCACAGCAGACTGTTCTACCAGGCAGTGCGAGTCCTCTCCACGCTGCAACAGCTGCAGCCTCAGAGACCGCCAGCATATGTGCTGGAAAACGTTTCTCCGCTGTCACACAAGGAGAACTCGAAGATCAGGAAGGAGGTGTTCCCCATCATCAACGGCGTGGTGGGCCAGCCGGTGTCCTTTGACGCGGCGCGCGCGGGATCATACGCGCATCGTCTACGAGCATATTGGAGCAATCTGTTCCAGAATCAGCAGTTCAATCTGGTGATGGAGCGGGTGGACAGACCACCAGACAGATACGTGCGCGATATTCTGCAGCGAGGCTGGAAGCCGCGCAGGGTCGTCACAGGAGACAGGAAGCCTCACTACACCGCCAACGTTGTAGGGGAGCCCATGAGAGTATTGCCAACCATCTTGGCGACGCAAAACTCTCGTGCTTTTCGCGCGCCTCGCGCAGGCACAGTGGTGAGGGAGGGAGATGATGATGAAGTGGGGGAGACCAGAGAGGTTAACCTGGATGAGAAGGCAGTGGCCATGGGGTACAGCGCAGGTGAGCTGCGCGCGGCACATGGCATGAAAGACGAAGAATTGGCAGGAGTGCTTGGCCTTGCTATGGACCGAAGAGCAATGGAGCTATTGTATGCGGTTGCCGAGGTCAGCACGACCAAACTGCCGAAGAGTGAGGAGAGTGAGGAGGAGGAACATGGCACGCTAGTTGCCATCCCCATCGCGAAAGCCACCAAGGTGGCTGCCACCTCCGAGGGCACGGCTGAGCCGGTGCGAGCCCAACTAGCAGAGTGGATCACCAGTTCCAGCGGCTACACCCAGCAAGTCGCTCGACGCCTCAGCCATCAGGACTGGGAAGAACGACTGCAACGCATGTGCAGCCAAGGACAGAAAGGTACACAGGGGCTAGGCACCGCCGACGCTGTTCCACGCCGCAGGCAGTGGAAGATGGCCTCCATGAAGCTCGCGGGCTACGAGGCACGTCACCGGCAGGCCTTTTCAAGACCTGGAGACAAGCCAGCAGAGACAAGTTCAGCCCCAGAATGGGCACCAGTGACAAAGGAGAAAGAGATGAGGCTGCCTAAGCTGCCCGACACGACGAGGATGGTTGCCATGCTAGCCAGCGTAACCAACCAGGAGTCATTCCGAGAAAGACACCCCGATATACACGAGGACGAGCTATGCCTCGCGTGGATCAAGACAGGAGGAAGAGTGGAAGTGCCCAAGGAGGAATATCACAGGGTAAGGAAGAGGGCAGCGCGTCACCGTTGGGACGAGCTCATGGGCGAGTTATACATGGTCACTGTCAGTGGTAAGGAGCTGCTGGTGCCCAAGCCCTGTGACAGGATTCAGTTGGTGCGTGAGTACCATGAGAGGACTGGCCATTGGGGCATCAGGCGGACATTGAACCTGTTGTGGCAACGCCATTACTGGGCAGGCATCAAACAGGATGTGCAAGCAGTGGTCACTCAGTGCCAGACTTGCCAGAGGGTGAAGACGCACTATGCACGGGAGGAGGCGAATCTCACGCCGCTGGAGATCAAGTCCTTCATGTATCGCTGGTCCCTGGATTTAGCGTGGCCCACGAAACGCGTCACGAAGGCTGGGAACCAACGCGTCTTGGTCATGATTGAGCACTACACGCGATTCGTTGTGTGCGTTCCAATCCCCGACAAGGAGGCCGCCACCATCGCCAACGCATTTCGCTATCATGTCCTATCCGTGTTTGGGGCGCCTGCAGAATGTTTGGTGGATGGGGGCACAGAGTTTGAAGGTGAGTTCTCTGCTCTATGCGAGCAGTGTCTCATTGACCGAAGAGTGACTTCACCGAGTTCCCCAGAGAGCAATGGCTTGACTGAACGGGTGGTACGCACCCTCAAGTTTTGCTTCAAGAAGATGGCCCTCGACAAGGGCCTGGACTTCGAGTGGGATGAGATGCTCTGGTCACTCGTACTCAGCTACAACGCAGCTAGGCAGCAGTCCACTGGAGTGGCGCCATTCACCTTGCTGTTCGCTCAGGAAGCCACGGTGCCACCGGATCTTCGTGCTCGACCCGAGTTGGACTTTGGGAAGCAGGAGGAGAAGACACTGGCTGATGATCTGTTGCAGCGAGCCGCCATCGTGAAGAGGCTCATGGTACATGCAGGGTGCAACCTGGAGATCGCTCAGCACCGCGACACTTTACGGTACGAGCACAGGAGGAGTGGCAGCTACGAACCGAAGCCGCACCAGTTCAAGGCAGGCGATTTCGTGTATATACGACAGCAACCGCGCTCTGGCATGGAGGTGGCCACCAAGTCAGCCATCCTGAAGATAGTCAAGGTGCAAAGAGATGGAGTGGTAGTGCTGGAGGACAGCACGAAGCTGCGGGAGAAGAGCACAGTGCAAAGTATTGCGCCATGTCACTTACAAGTGAAAGACCAGTACGACTGCAGTGCAGCCATTCCCAGCAAGCATCTCGCGTGTGAGGCGTGCATGCGAACAGATGGGGAGGCAGCCATGTTGCTGTGTGACACCTGTAACCGTGGTTATCACACGTGGTGTCTGAATCCGGCGCTGGATGGAGTACCTGAAGGGGATTGGCAATGTCCCAAGTGCTTAGGTGGGACTGTGGTGGCAGCTGCCGCCGAGGTGAGCGCGTCAATCGTCGACAAGATGGCGGCCATGGAGCTGCAGCTGAGAGAGAAGCTGGGATCAGATGTGGTATTGTTGCCTGCAGACGTGGGTCCGCATCGTGCAGTGAGGCCGGGACGTGAAGACCCATGGCAGGCGCTGAGCTCGCGGCAGATGCTCAGAAAAGAAGGGAGCATGGGGGATCTTCCTGACAGAGTGGCCTGGGGAAGCCAGGAGGAGCTCAGCAGAGTGATCACAGAAGTGATGCCAGGATTCTGGCATGAGGGCCATCGTACCATCTTGAGCAGGAAGTGTGCAGAGCAGCACACTCGCGCGAGAAGTCTCCGCAAGACGTCCACGGTGCAGGCCATGAGCCCCGAGGAAGTGCAGAAGAGAGGAGATGTGACACAACTGAGCAGAGCTCAGGTGAAGATTGCCAGTCAACTGGATTGGGGCTTAGAGTTGGTGATGACAGTTCCTCAGGAGGTCAGACGTTTGGCGCACGAGGTGACTTGGGAGAAGATCACACAGGTATGGGATCCTTGGGCTGGCACAGGTGTCATTGGCAAGGTTATGTCGCTGGAATGGCCTCATCTGAAGGTTATGAACAATGATTGGAATCCGCAGTTGAAGTGGCACGAAGCCCTTAATGCTTTACAACCGGGCAATTATCGAGCCTGGAAGGAGAAGTATGGGGTGTGTGACGCAGTGGTAACTTCACCCTGGTTCGCAGTGCTGGATATTGCGTTGCCGTTGGCAGTACTGGCCAGCCGAGTGGTGGCTTGTATTCATGTGCCATCGCACTACATGACAGATATGACAGAAAGCAGGGCACAATACTTTCGTAAGCTGTGTCACGCTGGACGTTTACATGTGATTGGACATTTAGAGCATGGACCTATTGGCAGAAGATGCATGTGGGTCATGGTGTTTCGCAACCCTTTGACAAGAGCCAGGATGTTGCGAGGAGGAGAAGCTTCTGGAGTGGGTATGTTTACCTTCAGCATGGGCAAGTTCGCAATGGATGGCGTTACGACAGAAGATGCTGAGCAAGCTCTTGTCTGATGTCTGTGCTACCGGTGGCAGCTACAGATGGGGGATGTTGAGAAAAAGAGCTTGCACAAGTGGTGAGAAGAGATAAAGAGATATCAAAAATTTTGAGATTTTGTATAGTCACAGTAGCAAGATAACTGTGCAGTCATATAAGGAAACATATGCAAAGTCGAGCTTGTGTTGTATAGGCACTGACAATAAGTAAGACTGTCTAGTAGTAGGGCTAGAGGGTTGTGCTTTGTGTGGACGCTTCGTGCATAAGTTCGCGACAGCTGTCACAAACCACGGCTTATCGTGTACCTCAGCCGGGTTGTGACACTTGCTGTAGCAGTCTCTGTGACGAACGTATGACACGCGCAGTACGATACGCGCGAGGAGTTATGACAGTGACGAGATACGGAAATACGGATGGGTGTTACACTTGTTTGGAGATAGCGAGAATAAGTAGGGCGGCGTAGTGAGAGTGAGCAGACGCTCATTTTTGTTTTGCCTTCGTAACAGTGATTCCGAGAATAACCAGGACTCGCTTAAGACCGCGAAAACAGCAGTGTTATGATATAATTAATAAGATACAGTATTCTTATGCTTGTAAAGATATACATTTGTGGACTTCTCCTTGTGCGACTGCGTCAGAACTGTAATTAACAGTCTTTTTCATGTTGAGAAAAAGAGCTTGCACAAGTGGTGAGAAGAGAAAGAGATATCAAAAATTTTGAGATTTTGTATAGTCACAGTAGCAAGATAACTGTGCAGTCATATAAGGAAACATATGCAAAGTCGAGCTTGTGTTGTATAGGCACTGACAATAAGTAAGACTGTCTAGTAGTAGGGCTAGAGGGTTGTGCTTGGTGTGGACGCTTCGTGCATAAGTTCGCGACAATCCACCTCGGCTAAGGAGGTGTGCGGGACGTCCATACGAGTAAGTTGCGAAGTATCACTTTCGTGAACTTAGCGCAACTTCCGTGACGTTCGTATGCCTTGATGTGGAATGCGGATGTTGACTATCCCGACTTGCGGTGCCCTCCCTTCGTTGAGCACAACGAGCCGGGATCGTCGCGTTGACGATGGACTTACGCACCATATGAGTTCCAAGTAGGATAAATTTTACCGTAAACCCCCCCCCCCCAAGGAACGATAAACCGTCGGCAATTAACCCCTAAAATGGTGTAAATATTTCGGCCCTTTTTTGGGTAGTTTCGTGTCGTTGCCACTTATAAGTGGCATCGGTTCGGCATACACGAAAAAGGAATTGAAACAAAGGCGCCCTGTGGCGCATACACCACAAGGATTTTTAAAGGTTTGCCCATCCCCCAGCGAAGTCGTCTCAGCCAACTCGTCAAGAATATAGAATTGGAGAAACAAGATCTAGATCATGCATCATCAGATCACGATCATCGTTAATTATACGGGGCGGGGGCTCGGGGGGGGCGCGGCGGGCGTCGCGTCGGGGGTCGGGGCGGGCCCTGCGCTGGGAACTTCCTCGCGTTTCGCTTCAGGTCTCGCTCTGCTCTCGTCTCGGTCTGTAGGGGTGCCCAACTAAATTTGAGCCGTCCAAGGTTTTTAGATTGGGAACATCGGAAGGTCCGAAGAGATTCCTGGGGAGCGACAAAGGAATGCATCGTATTTTGATCTCTGGGATCGTACATGGACTGTCGGATTCGGAAAATGGCTACTGTTAAAAAATAAACGGACCAGTTTAAGTTGTGCAGCTCTATCGGTCTGTGTGTGTCTGTGCTCTGTCTCTGTGTGTCTCTCGTCTGACTCTGTCGTGTGTCTCGTCAAAGGAGAGGAGGAACAGCAGCAGCAGCAGCAGCAACACAAAGTTCCCAACGTTCAAAAAATCCTTCAAAAACAGGCTTCAAATGTAGCGTGCGGTTGCCGGTTATATTTTCGAGCGTCGACGAGAACATCTTGGCCAACTGCTAATGGTGCTGGCGTCAGAAAATATTTGAGCTTTTCGCTGGTGTATTTTGGTATCTCTGTGCTTCTTCATCACCAACTGGACGGGACAGTGCCGAAGAGACGTGGACACAACGTGCGAATTCAGCTGTAGGAGTTTCTACGGTCTTCGAGTATTCTAAACTTGCAAATATGGCTCAGATGGGCACCAGCTACGATGCTGTAGATAAAGAAAACGTTATACCTTCCGAAGGTTTAGCGGGGAAGGCTGCTGTTCCTTCCAGAGCAGCTGTCAAGAAGACCGTCACAGGACCACTTCGGATCCCACAGCAGTTCGTGACACCAAGCTTGCAGAAAGTGACATCTTTTCCCGAGGTCGGTGCTCTGGAAATATGAGAGCTTTACCCCACTCGCTGTATTGCAATCGGAGCCTCAGGGGGGCAGAAATCCCCAAACGCTCGCTGTGTGTTGACGGAGCTTGGTCAGAACATGACTGTCAGGCTGTCGGCTCATGCTAGGGAGAATTTTTACATATTTTTCGGGCTCTCAGGCTGCTCTTACCCACTTTAACTTGCCTTGGTCTTCTTTCAGAATCCTGCAACCCCGTCTCAGCAAAAGAAATCCAGCTGGGAGACGGACCTCGCCCTGTACCTCCAACAAACCAACACGACACCGCCTCAAGTTTCTAGGTGATTGCCATCTCCAGAACATCATCTGCTCCATGATATGATATTCGTATTTTCCAATTCAGCTGTCTTTGTCTCGCCCCTGAAAGTGCCCTACCTCAACTTGTGCTTCTAGGCGGCCATTGTGGGTTTGTCAGCTCTTACTCCACGAAGCATCTACCGTAGTCCTCTGCGCGCGTATTGCCCCGCGACCGTGTGCGCTGCACCTGCATACTTTCGGAGATTTCGCCTTCACCTTGCAATTCGCCACTTCGCCGTCCCGATTTATGCTCTGAGCCCGTTATTTCGAACGCCAATTATTTGGAGGGGGCGGGGGAAGTGGTCCTTCAGTGAGCGGTCGCGCCTCACAGCGGCGCTTCGCGCGTCTCCCGAGTCCTCAAGTACGTGGCTTGCCTTCCTTGAGCATGAGGGACGTAGCAACGCAGAGCGCTCTCAGAAAACCCGAGGCGGGGTGACCTTATTCCGACTCTATGAGTGGGCCACGAAGACCATCCCTCGCCACGGAAACCGTGAGAATGAAACCTACGTTCGTATCTGGCTTGGCTACATAAAGGAGCAAGCGTGCGTGCCTCCCCCCATGACTCTGTGGCCACCGCCCTGCAGGAGAGCGCGTTATCAAGCAGCGATGCTTGTGCCCGACCGTTGCGCTCGCTGCTTGTCCTTGCGTTCGCCTCATCAGCTCCGATGTGCACGCCTGCAGCATGAGCAAGAATAGAGTGGTTCAAAGCCCAGTTCTCAGAGTACCCACGCCCAGCTGCGATTCGTCTCTCCTCCTCGAGGTGTTGTGTATAGTGAGAAGATGCTGCTGCTGCCCCCATGCTTTGAGTCTCACGCGCGCTGGCCGGTTGGCATTCTTGTGCACAGCTTGACGGAGGAGGAGGAGGCACGTGTGACGTACAAGTTCTTGAAGAGCCAAAGGATCGGGGAGCGATGCGCGTGCTTCTATTGCGAGTGGGCCGACTTCGAGGTGGCCACAGGTTCGACATCGTGTGTGAACTTCGCCTCATTTTTAGGTTCCGAATTTTAAGAGCAGAGCTGTTAGGCTCCCCTCACAAAACCCGAGTCAACAGACATGAGATCATATGCGTAGGTAGACCAAATACTGCAGGAATAGGCTCGCAACTTTCCCCTGCCAACTCACCTCGGATCCGGAGCATCTCTGTATTCGAGGGAACCCCTTATTAGCCGCCACCCGCCACTTGATACCCCTTGGTGCTTGTGGAGTGCATGGGTTCAGATGGGCGACCTCCGCCAGCCACCGAGGACGTGGAGCCACCCTTTTCCGGTCGCCTTACTTTTTACTTAGTTTTGGTGCTGGGCTTGGCAAAAGGGCCTTCTTAGTAGTGATCCTATAGTGCTGCTCGCTTCGACGCTAGGTCCCACACTGCTGGGCTGCTGTGAGCAGCACAAAGGAGGGCTCCAGATGGGCGGGACGGCGCGGCGCTGGACGCAGGGAACCCGGACAAGGCGCAGAGCATCCTGGGGAAGGGTTTGCAAATGGGTGCGGAGCCGCGGTTGGACCTGGAGCGTGCTGAGGAGGTGCTGCAAGGGGGCGCCGCCTCCGCACCCAAGCTTCCTTCTCCCGATGGGGCACCAGCTTCAGGGTCGGCGAGCCGCTCCTCCGGGACGTCCCAGCACTCCCAGGACACGCCCTGTGGCGGTCCTGCTCGGGTGCAAGGCGCCAGCTCATCGGACGCCTCACCTCCCGCAGGTAAGTGCCACTGCGCTGCGTTGGAACTCTCTTCTTCCTTCTTCCACTCCGTGGTCGCTTTGCCCTCGTCCTGCCACAGGCATCCCGCTGGCTGCTGCTCGATTTTTATTTCTAGGACTGCTGCTTCAGTCGAATCCTGCTGCAGCTCGTGTGCCCTCCATCGCTGTGCCCCGCCTCAGTCTGCCGTGGTCTGCCTGCTCTCCACCCGTCCCCCCCTGCTCCAACAGGGAGCTGACGCGTGCATCGCGGCAGTCTCTGGTATTCATTTGTCACCTTTAAGCGAGCGCGCCGCCGGAGGCGTGACGGAAGGCAGCAGCTTGTTGCACTGCCTTGGGCGCTCACGATCTGCTCGACTAGGGCTGAATGCCTCCGACATATGGATGCCACGGTCACCCCTCCTGCTAAGGACAGGTGACTCTGGTAGTCGTCGCGTCTGCTAAGGACACGTGGCAGACTTGTGAGGTGCTTGAATATGTGGAGAGGATTGGGGGTTGTAAGCTGTCACAGAGTGCTCAGAGGAGGATGTTACCATCCAGTGCCCGGTGGGTGCAATGTGCCCACTCCCCACGTCATCCGCTGCATGGCCCTCAGGCAGATATGCCCAGACCCGCCGTCGGAGCGAGCAGACTTGTGGTGGCTCGGAGCGGCAGAGAAGCGCGTGGAGTGGGGTCCATGCCGCTCCTCAAACTCCGATGCTCGTGCTGGTTTCGTTCTGATCTTCGCTTTCACAGCGTGGCGTGTCGCTTCAGCACCCTAGCTGCAACCTAGCTGAGGGCGCCCTGCATCCCCGGTGATGGAAGTGTCCTGGCGGTCAGGGCTGGGAGTGGAAGGCCAAGTAAGGCTAAAGCCGCTCTGTGATTGGGGGCATGGGGCGCTTGGCGAGCCAGGCCGGTGCTGTTCGACTCCGGCCTACCGTGCGCAACATGCAGGCACCGGCGCCTTCTGAGCCGCCGCATGAGGTACGCCTACTGCCCTTGCATCATTCCCCCCCATGGGCAAGCCCCTGCCACAGCCTCTAGCCCTGTGCGCCGCGGAGCCCCTGCCACAGCCTCTAGTCCTGTGCGCCGCGGAGCCCCTGCCACGGCCTCTAGTCCTGTGCGCCGCGGAGCCCCTGCCACAGCCTCTAGCCCTGTGCGCCGCGGACCCCCTGCCACAGCCTCTCGCCCTGTGCGCCGCGGAGCCCCTGCCACAGCCTCTAGTGCACCGCAGCCCTGCCATAGCCTCTCGCCCTGTGCGCCGCGGAGCCCCTGCCACAGCCTCTAGTCCTGTGCGCCGCGGAGCCCCTGCCACAGCCTCTATTCCTGTGCGCCGCGGAGCCTCTGCCACAGCCTCTCGCCCTGTGCGCCGCGGAGCCCCGGCCACAGCCTCTAGCCCTGTGCGCCGCGAGCCTGCCACAGCCTCGGGTCCTGTGCGCCGCGAGCTCCTGCCACCGCCCGCCCTGTGCGCCGCGGAGCCCCCTGCCACAGCCTCTAGCCCTGTGCGCCGCGGGAGCCCCTGCCACGGCCTCTCGCTCCTGTGCGCCGCGGAGCCCCTGCCACAGCCTCTCGCACTGTGCGCCGCGGAGCCCCCTGCCACAGCCTCTCGCACTGTGCGCCGCGGAGCCCCTGCCACAGCCTCTAGCCCTGTGCGCCGCGGAGCCCCTGCCACCGCTCTCTCGCCCCTGTGCGCCGCGGAGCCCCTGCCACAGCCTCTAGTCCTGTGCGCCGGAGCCCCTGCCACAGCCTCTCGCACTGTGCGCCGCGAAGCCCCTGCCACAGCCTCCTAGTCCTGTGCGCCGCGGAGCCCCTGCCACCGCCTCTCGCCCTGTGCGCCGCGGAGCCCCTGCCACAGCCTCTAGTCCTGTGCGCCGCGGAGCCCCTGCCACAGCCTCTAGTCCTGTGCGCCGCGGAGCCCCTGCCACCGCTCTCGCCCTGTGCGCCGCGGGAGCCCCTGCCACCGCCTCTCGCCCTGTGCGCCGCGGAGCCCCTGCCACCGCCTCTCGCACTGTGCGCCGCGGGAGCCCTGCCACAGCCTCTCGCACTGTGCGCCGAGAGCCCCTGCACAGCCTCTAGTCCTGTGCGCCGCGGACCCCTGCCACCGCCTTCGCCCCTGTGCGCCGCGGGAGCCTGCCACAGCCTCTCGCCCTGTGCGCCGGACCCCCGCCTCAGCCTCAGCAAGCCCTGCCACCGCCTTTAGTCCCGTGCGCCGCGGAGCCCCTGCCACCCGCCCTCGCCCTGTGCGCCGCGGAGCCCCTGCCACAGCCTCTCGCCCTGTGCGCCGCGGAGCCCCTGCCACGGCCTCTCGCCCTGTGCGCCGCGGAGCCCCTGCCACGGCCTCTAGTCCTGTGCGCCGCGGAGCCCCTGCCACGGCCTCTCGCCCTGTGCGCCGCGGAGCCCCTGCCACGGCCTCTAGTCCTGTGCGCCGCGGAGCCCCTGCCACGGCCTCTAGTCCTGTGCGCCCGAGCGTCGAGTCCGCTGGGTTTCAATCAGCAGCTCCCTAGCAGTTTCCAGGTCGCTGCGGGCGTTATGGATCGGGATGGTTAGCATCACTTTACTGCGCCTTGTGTCTGCGCGTCGTGACGAGGGCTGCTTCTTGGGCGTGCACAAGCGATCGTCCGCCGAATTCTCCTAGTGCCCGCAGTACATTCGGCCTCGCTCCTCTCCCTGGTGTCTGTGGCTTCGGTTCGGGAGGTCTGATGCCGGCGCGTCATCTCACGGCTGTCGCAGGGCCCGACAGTGGCACTTACGCGACCATCGCTGCGCGACCGCACCAGCACCCACAGCATTACACAGCCCTCCCAGGACGATGGTGCAGGGGGCCGGCAGAGTGCACTCGAGGGCCTCTCCGGGCGGTTGGCGCCAGCCGGCAATGGGCCCCCCCTCGCGTCTGCGGCGGATGACGTCGTGATTTCGAAGATGGCCAAGGTGGAGGTATCGAGCCTCCCGGAGAAGAGCTCCAGCCCGGCTGGGGGCAGCTCCAGCAGCGCCGAGGAAGACGAGACCGTGTGCCTCGCACAGGTGCACCTCGCCCCGCGGGGGACCATCCCGAATCTTGCACAACACCGCCCAGATTTGATCCGAGCCGTTGGGAAGTTGGGCACCTGCAGTGTAGCGCTGCCGTGGCATTCTCGTATTGTGAGGCTGAGATTATGGCGCGTATGGTGGGATCTTGCGGTAGACAGCGCCTGCACATTGCAGCTTGGGCTGTGTGGAGTAATTTGTGGCTAGTGCGGTGGCTAATGTGCCTGCTGTCCGCAGCCGCTCCAACGGCACCTGCCGTAGCCCACCAGGGGGTTTCATCCTTTGTCTGGTGCACGAGCAGGGGGCGTTGTTCTGTGCCTGAGCTGTGAAAGGCGCTGAACGGGGTCTGCAGGTGACTGGTGGCACAGACAACGACACGAAACCCAAGGCGGGCGGTGGGGGGCCCGCAAAGCGATTCGGTGAGGCTGCGTTACCCTTTATTAGACACAATGCGTTGAGGAGAGGGTGACAGTTGTCTCCTGGGCCTGTGCCGGAGATCTGATCCGACACAGCCCCAGGAGACAGATGTTTGCGTCCACGTCATTTGCGTCCCCCCTCCCCGTGCAGAGAGGTGTGCACATCTGTCCGCGTCCACAATCCACGTCATTTACGTCCCATTTATGTCCCCCTCCTCGTGCAGAGAGGTGTGCACATCTGTCTGCGTCCACAATCCACGTCATTTACGTCCCATTTATGTCCCCCTCCCCGTGCAGAGAGGTGTGCACATCTGTCTGCATCCACGTCATTTGCGTCCCCCTCCCCGTGCAGAGAGGTGTGCACATCTGTCCGTCCACAATCCACGTCATTTACGTCCCATTTATGTCCCCCTCCTCGTGCAGAGAGGTGTGCACATCTGTCTGCGTCCACAATCCACGTCATTTACGTCCCATTTATGTCCCCCTCCCCGTGCAGAGAGGTGCACATCTGTCTGCATCCACGTCATTTACGTCCCCCTCCCGTGCAGAGAGGTGTGCACATCTGTCTGCATCCACGTCATTTACATCCCCCTCCCCGTGCAGAGGTGTGCACATCTGTCTGCGTCCACGTCATTTATGTCCCCCCTCCCCCGTGCAGAGAGGTGTGCACATCTGTCTGCATCCACGTCATTTACGTCCCCTCCCCGTGCAGAGGTGTGCACATCTGTCTGCGTCCACGTCATTTACGTCCCCCCTCCCCCGTGCAGAGGTGTGCACATCTGTCTGCGTCCACGTCATTTACATGCCCCCTCTGCATCTAGGGAGATGTACTCATCTGAGGGTCGATGCGGAGAGGGGCTGCCCAGGTCTTGGGCTGTCCGGCCGCGCAAGCCGGCTGGGCGGTCCCGCGCGGCGCATACCATCGGCGTTCCAGGTAGCGGCGGCGGCTGGTGCTGCAGAGAGCATTGCTGCGGATGCTGCTGGTGAGGCGAGTCTGAAGCGCAAGGTGTGTGCTTATGGCATGGCTTTGCTGGGTCGATGCCCGCCTGACTTATCTCTAATTTGTGAAGGAATAGGCAAGCTGAAGGGAGGGAGTATGTGAGTGCTTCGATAATGTGGCTGCAGGAGCAGCCAATGTCTGCAGCAGGAGTCGGGGAGAACTCGAAGCGCCGCGCGGTGACGCCCCCAGGAGGCAAGTCAGGCCCCGCTGCAGAGGACGATGATCCCACTGTTCCGTTGCTCGAGGTGGCTGCGGCTCCCGCGGCAGCTCGGCGTGCAGCGCTTGGCATTCCGGCAGCAGGCGGCGCGCCACCGGCGACAGGCGCAGGTGCGAGTGCAGCCACCTGCGGCGGTCGTGGAGAGGCAAGCGACATGGATGGCGAGGAGACGCAGCCGCTGCAAAGGCCAGGCAGCACAGCTGCGCCCCAGGGACTCACCCCGGTTCACGGCCGCGTGCACTCGGCGATGGCGAATGGGACGAGTGGAACTGCGGCGAAGGCCGCCACCCCCGCCCCTGCTGCGGCAAGCGAAGAAGACGCCACGGTGGCGCTCGCAGGCCCGGCAGCTGCAAAGCTTGCAGCGAAGCGGGCAATCGCGGCGGAAGGCCAGGCGCCTGCGACGAAGCAGGGGGAAGGCAAAGCCGCAGCGGCAAGTGAGGCGCCGCGCGGTGCAGCAGCGCAGTCCCAGGACTCGAAGGCTCTGGATGCAAAGCTGCAGGTAGGCCACCCATGACTCCACTCGAGCTGCGATTACAGCCATGATTCTGAACTCAGCATCCTTGATGGCCGCTGTCCTTCATTATTCTGCACTCAGCATCCTTGATGGCCGCTGTCTTTCTTCCCCCACCTCAGTCCTCTTCATGTTCTCCTCCCCCCTTATCTCGCTTCGTGACCATTCTTCCTATTGTCCGGTCTCCGTTTCCATTCTCTCCTCTCTCCAACTACTGGAGTGTCTGTGGGGACGATGAACATTATATGGGCAGCCCATGTGGGGGCTGGGTGTCTTCCTGCTCCTTTCCTTGCGGGCACAAGTGAGTGGAGGTGCTGGAGGGAGTGCGGAGAGGCGGAGGCGGTGTGGCGGGAGAGCTGGCAGGGGAAGGCTCGCGGTCGCGTGCGAGAGGACAACGTCTCCGTGTCGGTGTGTGGGGTCCGGTACACCAAGTTGGAATGCATCGGGCAGGGCGGCAGCAGTAAGGTGTTTAAGGTGATGGCGCCCAACAAGAAGATCTACGCCCTAAAGCGCATCCGCCTCACTGGTGCGGCCTCTCTCCGGAGCTCCGGCCGCCCCCGTGCCCGCTTCCATGTCCCGGCGAGGTGTGGAGTTTCTTCTTCTCCCCCACGGCAGCCTGCACGTGTCAATTCTTGCATATGGCTTTCTTCTCCCACGGCAGCCTGCACGTGTCAATTCTTGCATATGGCTTTCTTCTCCCACGGCAGCCTGCACGCTTTCTTCTCCCACGGCAGCCTGCACGCGTTCTTTCTGAATACGGCTTAGCAGTGGTGGCGGTAGTATGGGCTGCTTAAAGGGGAGTGGGCTGGGCGCGCAGGCCGCGAGGGTCATGATGCGGTCTCGGGCTTCGAGGAGGAGATCAAGCTGCTGGACCGCCTGAAGGGGTGCCACAACATTGTGCAGCTCGTTGACTTTGAGATCATTCGCGGAGAGGTACAGGCTCCACCCGACAGAGGGCTGTCCTGTCCCAACAGGCCTGGGCCCCGCACATCTGCCCCCCATGCCTCCAAGGCCACTGCCTGACAGAGGGCTGTCCTGTCCCGACAGGCCTGGGCCCTGCACGTCTGCCCCCCGTGCCTCCGAGGCCACTGCCCGACAGAGGGCTGTCCTGTCCCGACAGGCCTGGGCCCCGCACGTCTGCCCCCCATGCCTCCGAGGCCACTGCCCGACAGAGGGCTGTCCTGTCCCGACAGGCCTGGGCCCCGCACGTCTGCCCCCCATGCCTCCGAGGCCACTGCCCGACAGAGGGCTGTCCTGTCCCAACAGGCCTGGGCCCCGCACATCTGCCCCCCATGCCTCCAAGGCCACTGCCTGACAGAGGGCTGTCCTGTCCCGACAGGCCTGGGCCCTGCACGTCTGCCCCCCGTGCCTCCGAGGCCACTGCCCGACAGAGGGCTGTCCTGTCCCGACAGGCCTGGGCCCCGCACGTCTGCCCCCCATGCCTCCGAGGCCACTGCCTGACGATGCTGTTGGGCCGGTTTGCACACGACCCGCACCATGTGTTTTGGAACTATGGAGGGTGGTGTCAGGGGCAGTATCTGCATCGCCGATTCTGGGTAGGGGCCTGTGAGATGGTGTGGTCCCTGTCACAATTGCTGGCTGCACTTTTGCCTTGCTGACGTTCCGAGGGGTGGCGGGAGGGTGGTGTGCAGGGTGTGATATACATGCTATTGGAGTACGGCGAGATCGATTTGGCGCGGTTGCTGCAGAAGCACGAGAAGGCGCGCAAGGCTCAGGGGATGCGGGGCAAGGAGGCTGCAGGCGCCACCGTGGACGAGAACTTCATACGCTGCCACTGGCAGGAGATGCTGGAGGCGGTGCACACAATCCACGAGGCCCGGATAGTGCACAGTGACCTGAAGCCGGCCAACTTCCTGTTCGTGGAGCGCACCCTCAAGCTCATCGATTTCGGCATCGCCAAGGCAATCAACAACGACACCACCAACATCGTGCGCGACGGCCAGGTAAAGAGACGCATTTTCGCCCCATCATGGACACGAGGACTCGTCTTCCACCAGAGATGTGCGAGGAATGCGGGTTGAGGAGAGGCTGGGCGTGGTGCGGCGAGGCGCAGGTGGGCACGGTTAACTACATGTCCCCGGAAGCCATCCTGAATGGCCAGATGGGGGCGGATGGGACCAAGGTGAAGGTCGGGCGCCCGTCTGACATCTGGTCCCTCGGCTGTATCCTCTACCAGATGGTGTATGGCTGCACGCCATTCCACAACGTACAGGTGTGCCGCAGCAGCTCGCCCCGAGAGCATATACCCAAGGTGGATTTGGGTGTCTTCCCACCGACAGCAACCCTCGGTGTCGTCCTGGTGGCCACCAACCCCTATCACTCTCCTTGTTAATTGGCTTGTCCACCCACCCTAACCGCCCCTGGTTAATGGGAGTGTTTTCCTTTCGCAACGCCCCCCGGCTGATCAGACTGTTTCCCTTTATCCCTCCCCCCTCCCTCCCCCTGTTTATTAGCATGTTCCCCCGCCCCACCCCATCACCCCCATGTCAGAGTGCTTCCCTTACCCCACCGGCCCTCCTGTGATACGAAGGTGTTTCCACTACGTCGCCCATTGGAGTTTCTCACCTCCCTTCCTCTTTATAGCGTTTCTGTTACCTGCCGCCCCCCTGAATTTATTTGGATTGTTTCCCTGTGCCCACCAACCGCAAGTCATCATAACATTCTAACCGAAGAATTCCCACAACGTTTTGACATGCTCAGCATTTATCAAGATTTTCTAGCGTCTTGATTATTTGTCAGCCTCACATCTGCAAGGCCCTGAGGATGAAGGGCGATTGCTCTATATGCCATTGGTCTGGAGGTATCGTCACTTGTGCACAGGGGCTTTGGTCATGTGCTCAGCCATGGTGAGTCCCGGAGTTCTGGCGAGGATGCCGCAGGGGCTCGTGCAAAAGCTACACGCCATCACGGATGCCAAATTCGAGATTGAGTATGCTGACGTCTCCAACAAGTCTCTGATATCGGTGCGCAGCGTGAGGCACTTGAGGCGGTGCTAGGCATCAAGATAGCAGCGCAGCAAGCACTAGATCATCCACAGATTCCATCGATGCTTTCTGCTCGCATCAGACTTCTACGGTGCTGATCAGAGCTCCCTTGGTGCACGGCTGAGATGGCGGTGTGTCGGGGCGGTGGCAGACGATCAAGGCGTGCTTGGCCAGGGATCCGAGGGACCGTATCACGATCCCACAGCTGTTGGAGCATCCCTTCCTACGACCGTCTGCCAAGGCAGGACGTTCAGGGGGTGCCTCGCCCGCCCCAGGCATCAGCGAGAGCCAACTGCGGCGCCTGCTTGGCCAGCTAGCGCTTCCCGGCTCGTCGGTGCAGGGCATGTCACAGGTGAGCTCCATTGCAGCTCTCCAGCAGGCTGCGATCTCAAGGGGGGCCAATAGGAAGGAGGGGATGAGAGGTTAGCTGTCGATGCGGGAGGCGAGCTGGAAGCAACGTGACTGATAAAATCTGGCCAACCAAACATCCATAAATTCCTACGCCTCGCATCCCTCCATGCTACGGGCATTACTGCTGCGCACCAGCTACTCGCGGTGTTCGCCACCCAGCAATCTCCCTATCAGCATCACTTCCTGTAAGCCGCCTGCTATCTTGGCTTCTCTTTCCATATGTCGTGAAGGCAAAGCTGGGCGTACTGGCGCTACACAGGAGGTCTTCCGGCAGCTGGAGTCTGGGGAGACCCTCGACCTCAGCAGCTTCCTGGCAAACGCTGGAGGCTCTAAAGCCCCCACTGCACCCCCACCACCACCACCCCCTCCGCCTCCCCCTGCAGCTCTGCCCCCGACCGTTGCCACCTCAGCACTGCTAGTACCGGCGTCTACGTCGGCGGCTGCATCCAGTGACCCGCCGCCAGCTAGTGTCACGGGGGCATCGAGTGCCAAGGCGATGTCAGTTGCGGAAGAGGCTGCGGCAATGCTCAGTCAGCGCAGCTCCATGCGGACGGTTAGTCCACATGCTCGCATCAGCAACCCTCTTTCTTGACGGGCTGGTGTGACCCCGATCATCCGATGATTTGTGGAAATGCACTGCAGAGTCCGGCCGGTCCCACCCACTCGGAGCGCACGAGACTTTGCGTCTCGGCTCCCAGCAGTCGGACCTCGCAGCACTGCCGCCAGTCATCCAGGGCGGCTTAGGGCGCTGTACAAACCGGCGGTGGTCTCGTGGCGCTGCTGTCAATGTGGAGGGTTATGGCGGGGTGCCAGCAGGCTGCACTCGCGGCAATGGAGCAAAAGAAGCTGGCGAACAAACCAGATAACATGGTGCTGCAGGTGCAGCCCTTTGTGCTATAGCTGGATTCATCTTTCAATGTCCAAGGCTCGATCCGGCCAAAGTATTAACGGCAAGATTTTGCGGATGTGCAGGAAGATATTCTGAAGATGCAGTCCAAGTTGCGGCCCGTGAGTGATCGTCCTGAAAAGCCACTTGCAAAGTGCGTACACCTGTGTGGTTGTCTGGCCCACGTACCACCCATGCCCTCACATGTTTGCGCTTTCAGATGCTGTACTCTCACGCGCCCTACTCTCAAAAGCGACACTGAGGCTGCTTTGAAAGTTGCCGTGCTGCTGGGACATGGCGAGAGCTTGTGTCGGTGGGCTGTCTGAGAAAGGTGGCAAGGGCAGATCATGTGAAATGTAATGGTGCAATGTTTTTGAAATCGCGCAATGGAGTGAAATTGAAAGACTTGTTGGGATTCATGGAGGTGCGTCCAGGAGTGGAGGAGGAGGTCTGCAAGATGCACTTGTCCAGGGGCTCGCACGCTTCCACACACCAGAGGACGCAGATATTGGAGGCAACACGCAAAGTTTCACAGATACGTTCCACTGGAATAATTCTTGATGGGTCCCCGGGAAGGCTCGGAGAAGTCGGCAATATGGAAGGCACAAATAGCCGCGACTTCGTGCATGTCTCGTGGCAAAGTTCATTCATGTGGATCCTTCATGTGGCATCCATGTCTGCAATGCCCTCGGTTTGACGCATAAATCTACATACGACACTGCGTTGTACTTTTTAGGATTCTCAATGAATGTCTTGCTAGTGTATCCTTTTACAAAAACCTAAGTTCCTCCATTTTAAAATCAAACACTTTCCTTCTGATGTGTAAAGTATACGATGTCATCATCGCAAGGCCATTACATGAAAGGTGCCACTAAAGTACAGTATCAGGGTCTTGCCTCAAGTTACAATATTACGTGCAATAGACAATATTACGTGGACCGCATGCCAAGAGTACGGACCCACTGTTTAATGGCTCTATTACCAATAGATGGGCGACGGTCTGCAACAGTCGGCCATGTGCATTTTGGGTCCTATTGCTCTGCAGAGGTGGAATATACTGTATCTGGATGCGTCTTCGTTTGCATTTTTACAAACCAAATGAAGCACTGATAGATGATCTGCGCTGACTCCAGTTGTTCTTTGGGGTCATTAGAAATTATATGCCTTGCTCGCCAAAGCAGCGTCTGAGTGCTTTAAAGTGCACACCAGTTGCGATCCATGATCACTGACAAGTGGTTTGAGGATATGTTAGACTGTTGAACTCTTGTTCGGCGGGTTCATATGCCTTGAGAACGATCGAGACATTGTATGCCTGGTCGAGGTCCTTGCCAAAGCACAACCGAGACCATGTATTTTCCTCATCTTGCAGCTGAGTCTGAGTGACTTATTGGGAAGGTCTCATGTCGCTGTCGATTCCTGTGTGCCGGTGCCACACAGGTACCGCACATAGTAGTGATTTGACTTGATAAAGCATGTGACTCGTGTCAGATAGATGCATCCTTGATACATGTTCAAGAGAGTTTTAGATCTTTTAGGGTAACTGCGTTCATCTGAGCATGTTCCAGGTGGCCTTGCTCTCCATCAGGAGTGTAAGTTAGGTTGTGGCGGCCATCGTGCGAGTGCGCTTTTATGCACAGGACAGGCTTCCATTCGTATAGTTGCTCGGAAATACGGCATGCATACTGGTATTAGCAATACACGAGCATTGTAAGCAAACAATACTTGTTCATGCCACAATACCTGATGATAATACATAGCCATGTTTGACAGACGCTCGGCTGATTATTAACACATGCAATCCAAAGGGAGATCTCTCTCTCTCTCTCTCAGATATATAGCTACGAGTAGCGGAACTTTTGCTTGCAGCTGCGCAATTTGTACTATCATACCACAATGCACTTATTAAAAATACCTTGACACGAAAGGTAAAAGTTCAATCAATTCAGACCATAATAACACTTGTCGACCGTTAAGATGACGTGGTGTTGATGCCGATATGACTTCGTGATGTCAAACGTGTTTATAAACCCACGATAGTAGCAAAGAAACGCGGTCGAAATCTATAGGCTTGGCGATTCAGACACCCTCAATTGCATGTTCACCTTGATCATGACTATATGTCAACGAAAGTGTGGTATATCGTCTGGCGTGTCCTCCGGTCCCGGGGGCTCCTTGCCATCGCGCCTACATTGTTCCCTGCTGAGGACGAAGCGGTCTGGTATGGGCCTCCGGTGCATTTGTTGTGCCTGTTCAGCCCCGCGTGGTGTGCTATCCACATCGGACTCGCCCACGTTCGGCTGTGCGTATGGCCTCGAAGGATTTTATCGTACCGAAGTTGTGTCTTCGAGTGGTGGCCATGTTCTTGATGATCGAGTAGGAGCATCCCCCGCCCCATAGGAGGTGAGTGGGGCTGTCCCTTCCTATTCCGCAGTCGACATTGTTGTACTTCAACGGCCACACACGAAAGGGGGAAATGGTTATTTAGGAATAGATTGGTGTAAAATGGGGAATAGAAATGATGTCCTGTTTTTCGGGAATAAATTTGTGACACATCGACCGATCGCTCGTAACCGACAACGAGAGACACGGGTAACAATTCCATATTTTACCCCGAACGAAGATATGCGGAATTTCCAATTACGAATTTGTCGCAACACTGCTCTGACAGGAGTACCACCCCGGATTGTCTCGGCCGATCGCGATCGTTAGTAACCGAAAATGGCGTACCTCCGTCGTATCGCCAATCAGCGACGTGATACTCGAGCACCCTGCGCTGCTCCCTGCGGCCCTGCGGCCTACCCGCCGCTGGTGTTGCTCCAGGTACCGCAGGAGATGCCACTCCAGTCGCAAGTGGAGATGCCACTCCAGTCGCAAGTGATCCTCAAGCTACAGCTAAATCGCCAAAGCTGACTATTAAAGCTGGTGAGCCGAAACCAGCTCAGCAACCAGCTCAGCAACCAGCTCAGCAAGTCGTTGCGCTAATGCTCGAGTATACCGCTACAAATAAACAGAAGGAGAAGAAAGACCTCGAGGCAAGAATTTTGGCCCTTGTGGAAGATGGAGATGGTGGGGATATAGTTGATACAGCTGTTACATTCCTGAAGAATGAGAACGAAACTAAAACTGCTGGCACTCTTAAAAGAATGCTAGTTAAGAGAAAAGTTGGTGCAGTTGCTGTTGAGGAGGAGGCAGCGCCAAAGGCAGCGCCAGAGGCAGCGTCAGCTCCTGCACCCCAGGCTTCGGGGAGTGCACCACCGCCAAAGCGTGCTCGTGACACGAAGGGTAAGGCAGCGATATCTGGGACCACTGGTTACGACTATAGGCAAGACTACGTATTCCCAGGATCGCTGAATATCCAAAAAGTGATCCAACAATGGACTCATCGTCCCGAGCCTAATTCTCGAGAAGACAAAAAGCTTCCATTAGTTGCCCCTCTTGGCTTGCTGGTACATCCTGCTGATGTTGATGGGGACGCAAACCAACTTTCGTTTACCCGCGCGACTTCACAAGAGGGAATAGAGAAGCAGAAGAAGGTCATCATGGAGCGATGGGAGGTGGACAAATCACATGTAATCGCGTGGTGGACTGGACACTATTACACGGACGCAGAGTATAGGCAAATGCTCATGTCCAAGTTTTATCCCGGTGAGTCCCGGCCATTGCTTGTCATCATTAGCATTATGCAAGGGTTGGTGGCTACTATCCCATGGTCCTTGTGGGAGGACCATAATCGATTATGGTCCTCCCACAAGGACCAATGTTGCAAGAATTTAATTGGGCATTGGTTCGGATCTAGAAGGCGCGCCCAATGATTTTTAGTATCAATGGGACATATATTAATTACTTCGATGCTTGGTCCGGCCTGGATCCACCCAATATATCCATGGCGTTCGCATTTGCGACAAGCACCCTCAACTTTTCAGATTGCATTTTTTCTGAAAATTCAAAAAGGCACAAAAAGATACGATATCTTCAATAATCTTTTGGGAATAGTATGTGCAGGCTACACCTGCGTCCATGCGATCATATCGATCTTATACACATGTCCCCATCATATTTGGGTCATACGTCATGTTGGAGTGCATATATTGGCCATCTCTAATGCTTATTAACAACCGTACACCTTTTTAGTCGGGTTTTTTTAGCCGGAATGGGATAATCGGTGCAAATATGACCCATTATCCACGATGCCCGCTAGAGTGCATTCACAGTGTAGTAGGAGCGTATGGTGCTTAAACTTTTGAAGTATATCCATAAAATGATTTTGTGAAAGCTTAACATAAGCCATATGGGCAAGTATGTGAGCGATGTGCACTCGTTAGCTTGACGCGAAGTGAAAATTAGAAGTGCAAAAATCACAAAATCCTTATTTCACTCGGGAGTGATCAGCCGCCACGGTAAACGAGAGCTCAGATGGCGACTGGAGTGTGGACTATCCAACTAAGTTTTCATATTTGGTCATAAACTCAAGGTGTGCGACCATGCGCGGCCAACACCGCGCACCATGCAACCGCTAGGACGGTTAAAGACTATGGTCCTTGTGGGAGGACCATCTTTCTTTCGACGATTTCGATAAAAAAAACATATCAAAAGCGCACCCTTTAAGCACGCCCCTCTAGCACACGCGTGGACGATCCTGTAGGGGAAATAATTCAATTGACTCATAAATATGGTGCCAAAAGAACGTATACGCCTCAAAGATCCATGTGGCACTCATAATAGTCATCGTGCGTTGGTCCTTGTGGGAGGACCATAAATTTGGATAGTAGCCATTTGGGACTTTCCTACAAAGCTTGACAATCGTATACGATTGTCAGACTTGAGTTCATTTCGTTTGCTTACAGCCACAGTAATCTGACTCACTGGACAAAGTAGGACATTTTATTTGCGTTCTGCTAAATGGCGCGTCGATGATAACCGACGATTAAAAACTTTCCAATGGTGGAGATTTTACAGATTTAATTCAAGTTTCTTCGCTGTGTACACAGTGCAGTTCGCAGACGACGACTGCCACGTCACGAAACGGACGTGGCAGACCTTGTGATTTTAATCACATTACATGAAGTGCAATTTTTTTCAACGTTCGTAACGAATATACATGTACTCATAAGGCGAATACCTTTCTTTTGAGCTCTTGATCGACCCCATCCGCAACCGCATCAGCTTCGTTTGCAGTCGCGACTGCAAGCTAAGTCGATGCGGTTCAAGACAGGGTCGACTAATTCGTTGCAGCTGAGGGGTTTTCGTGCGGTTTAGCGCAAGAAACTTACGGGATATATTCGTATCAATATTATGAATATATCCCGTAAGTTTCAGGGCATGCCGTCGAGTACGCTCGAAACGGTCACATCTTGACAAGAGGATAAATCTAAACCCAAAACGCCTCTTGTCAAGATGCGACTGTTTGAAGCATACTTGACGGCAGGCCCTGCAACTTCCAGGATATATTCATGATATTGTTATGAATATATCTGCCAGGTTTCGTGAGTTGGGGTGCACGACAACTCCAATTCTGCAAGGCAGTTTTGGGTAAATAAAACCCCAAACCCAAAACGCCTCATGCCAATATGCGACTGTTTGAAGTATGCTCCAAGGTATGACTTGAAACTTCCAGGATATATTCATGATATTGTTATGAATATATCTGCCAGGTTTCGTGAGTTGGGGTGCACGACAACTCCAACTCTGCAAGGCAGTTTTGGGTAAATCAAAACCCAAACCCAAAACGCCTCATGCCAATATGCGACTGTTTGAAGTATGCTCCAAGGTATAACTTGAAACTTCCAGGATATATTCATGATATTGTTATGAATATATCTGCCAGGTTTCGTGAGTTGGGGTGCACGACAACTCCAACTCTGCAAGGCAGTTTTGGGTAAATCAAAACCCAAACCCAAAACGCCTCATGCCAATATGCGACTGTTTGAAGAATGCTCCAAGGTATGACCTGAAACTTCCAGGATATATTCATGATATTGTTATGAATATATCTGCCAGGTTTCGTGAGTTGGGGTGCACGGCAACTCCAATTCTGCAAGGCAGTTTTGGGTAAATCAAAACCCAAACCCAAAACGCCTCATGCCAATATGCGACTGTTTGAAGCATGCTTCAAGGTATGACCTGAAACTTACGCGATATATTCATAATACTGATACGAATATATCCCGTAAGTTTCTTGCGCTAAACCGCATGAAAACCCCTCGGCTGCCGTGAATTAGTCGACCCTATCTTGAACCGCATCGGCTTAGCTTGCAGTGGCGACTGCAAACGAAGCTGATGTGGTTGCGGATGGGGTCTATCAAGAGCTCAAAAGAAAGGTATTCGCCTTGTGAATACATGTGCATTCGTTACAAACGTTGAAAAACAATGTATTTCATGTAATGTGATTAAAATCACAAGGGGGTGTGCCTGCAGTAGCGCAACAAAGTTGGGGCGGGCAGCCGATAACCTAGATTTCCATACTTAATAACTGACGAACGGCACTGCTGACTATGACGTTCAGCGTTTGCGACTGCGAGAGGTGAATCTTTGAAACGCGAAGCAGATCTTTTGTCCCAAAAATGACAAAGTGACCTGATCCGAACCATTGCAGAAATTCAGGGAACTCGTGTTTGTGAAACCATGACGAAGTCCCTCGACACGACGATTAACTCGGCATCGTGACTAGGCAAGATCTGACGTTCCTATCCTCCTCGCTTGAATTTTGCCAACTTTTACCGGACGGCATCCAACGTCGATTTGAGACAGACCTAGTTGATCGTAGCCTCGCTCTGGCCATTTTAAATTTTGCCAACTTTTACCATGTCCTACTTTGTCCAGTGAGTCAGATTACTGTGGCAGCGGATGCGGCGGCTCCTGAGGAAGTAAGCAACTTCGAGAAAATGGTGAGCAATCTGGAAACCGACTATCTCAGTCTATTCGATAATGGCCATGACGACTACAAGAGGTGGGTGAAGAACAAGTTCATGCGAATGCAGCTTGTCGTGGTGGATGGCCAGCATCGCTATGACGCCTGGCTTGACCTTGTCCTGGACGCAAGGAAACGTAAAGCATTCTGGAACGGTACCGGGACCAATAATAGGTCCTCTCTGGAGGGGTTGGCCACAACGATTATAATTCTGAAGAAAGAAACACCTCTTTGTGTTTTGGTAAGCAATCCTTGTATGATATCGTTTGTTTCATTATCAATAAAATACCGTGTGTACATGAATGAAATTTTTACACGTTTCGGTTTGAACAGAGCCTTATCGGGACACTGACGAACACCGACCAAACAGAAAGTCTTGTTGACTCTCACGAACACGATAAATGGATTTTGCTGTTGAATATTGCCGACGCCTCGGACGCACAACTGCAGCATTTTACACAGTTTCCGGTAAGGCAAGCTAGTGCCAAGAGTAACGCTTGGTATCGGAACAATCTGAGCGATACGACCGCGGCGGCCTACTCGAACGAGATTTCCAGGATTCAGGATCATTCGGCAAAAGTTGCCCTCCTCCAATCGCGCGAGCGGGATGCGCAAAAGGTATGAAACTTCCGCGCTCTCTCATGTGTCCTCACCCACGCGTGACAATCGTATACGATTGTCAAGCTTTGGCGCTAGCTTCAGTTCTCACCCACGCGTGACAATCGTATACGATTGTCAAGCTTTGGCGCTAGCTTCGCCCCTGACTCACGTTTGACAATCGTATACGATTGTCAAGCTTTGGCGCTAGCTTCGCCCCTGACTCACGTTTGACAATCGTATACGATTGTCAAGCTTTGGCGCTAGCTTCAGTTCTCACCCACGTTTGACAATCGTATACGATTGTCAAGCTTTGGCGCTAGCTTCAGTTCTCACCCACGCGTGACAATCGTATACGATTGTCAAGCTTTGGCGCTAGCTTCGCCCCTGACTCACGTTTGACAATCGTATACGATTGTCAAGCTTTGGCGCTAGCTTCAGTTCTCACCCACGCGTGACAATCGTATACGATTGTCATTCGTCGGCGTATTTCTTGATCCATGCGACGACCGACTCGCGTTTCAGGGAAATCTTGTGGTTGTCCTCCTCGTACGTTAATCCATGAACAAACGTGTGTCGGCCCTCGAGCACGCGTGTCCGACAGTCGTGAAGATACCCGTAGCTGATGCCGTAAGCCATATAGTAGAACTTAAAGCACACCTGTTACAAAACAAAAGACACCGGCACTCAAAAATTATTAACAAATTATCCAAGGAAACGCATAAGGGTTTTTATAGGTTGGCTGGATCTAAGACGCTTGGGAGACACCCCCAACACTGCACGTCTGCAGGCGGGACGGCCGTCGCGTGCTCGTCGGCACTCTCGCTCCGTCACGCCTTAAATCTGCGCAACCTACACCCTTAGTGGGAATCGAACCCACGAGTGCGAGGTTCATAGCCTAGCGCCGTACCAACTCGACCAATGTCGCGAATATGTACACATCGTAAAAAGTTTTATCATATAATATTTCACATTCCTGTGATGAACAATATTACACAATCTATCACAAGGTCCAAGAAAAGTTTCGCTTTGGCCAGAGGCCGTTCATTAGCTAATGAACGGTTCCCGCAGCCAAAGTGTCTATATGTGAGTCGCGCTTTGGCCAGAGGCCGTTCATTAGCTAATGAACGGTTCCCGCAGCCAAAGTGTCTATGTGTGAGTCGCGCTTTGGCCAGAGGCCGTTCATTAGCTAATGAACGGTTCCCGCAGCCAAAGTGTCTATGTGTTAGTCGCGCTTTGGCCAGAGGCCGTTCATTAGCTAATGAACGGTTCCCGCAGCCAAAGTGTCTATGTGTGAGTCGCGCTTTGGCCAGAGGCCGTTCATTAGCTAATGAACGGTTCCCGCAGCCAAAGTGTCTATGTGTGGGTCGCGCTTTGGCCAGAGGCCGTTCATTAGCTAATGAACGGTTCCCGCAGCCAAAGTGTCTATGTGTGGGTCGCGCTTTGGCCAGAGGCCGTTCATTAGCTAATGAACGGTTCCCGCAGCCAAAGTGTCTATGTGTGGGTCGCGCTTTGGCCAGAGGCCGTTCATTAGCTAATGAACGGTTCCCGCAGCCAAAGTGTATATGTGCGAGTCGCGCCTTAGCCAGAGGCCGTTCATTAGCTAATGAACGGTTCCCGCAGTCAAAGTGTATATGTGCGAGTCGCGCCTTAGCCAGAGGCCGTTCATTAGCTAATGAACGGTTCCCGCAGCCAAAGTGTCTATGTGTGAGTCGCGCCTTAGCCAGAGGCCGTTCATTACAGTAGCTAATGAACGAGTTCCAAAATAAACATACCTGCTTCTTGGCCAAAAAGTATTTGAAGTCGAATTTATCTTCAGATCGAAAGCTGTTTTTTAGCAAGTCCTTCACGAAGTATTCCTTCCTATCTTTTTGCGACATGCTGAAAATGTTTTCGCGAAAAGACTTATTAATATCTGCCGATGAAAAAGATAGACAGCAGTGCGACTTGCAATTGCACTTAATGGTTTCTGCCATTGATATACTGTCAGCCTGCAAACGTCGCTGCTTGATACTAATTACGCCTTCATATTTCTTCTTGCGTATGTCGGATTCGTACGGTTTGCGCACAACAATCTGCTTGTTTACTTCACCGTTCAAACATCGAAGAGTGTCTTCATTAAGCAAGTCTAAACTTGTCTCTGAAAATTCTGTATCAAGTCTGCTTTTTATCTCATTTGAGTCAATTTCACGCAAAGCGCGTGTACCGGAAACGCGTGAAGAATTAGAGCTAACTTCCGATCTAGACGTCAAAGGCGCGCCCCAAAGAACCATTTGCGTATTTGCGCTCGCGGCTATGCTTGGAATTGGCTCCTGATCAAAGAAGTCAGCCCCTATTTCCATAGAATCTTCAATTATTATTTCCGGGCACGGTTTGCAGATAATCTCGCAACCCTCATCAAAAGGAATAGAAAACATATTTTCGTCAAAATTAGCCGTCATTAGCTTATGAAGCCGTTTATTACGTTCTGAAAATGATATGGACTTGCGAGTCAACAGAGAAATTTTGGATCGATCGATTCTCGATTTCAGCGCAAATGACACCAGGATATCTTCAAATCATATCCTTGATCTGAACAGACCGAATCGGGAAGCGACAGCAAATGTCATTTCTGACCAAAATTGTCATCGATATTTGACATGCCATTTTTAGCCGACAGAAATGACTTACAATATTTTGCTAAAGTTACATCACTTTTTGAAAGTTCCTTCACACACACACCCCTTTCACAGTTGACAGTCAATTTCTCTCATTTCAGTATGGCTACAGCAGAAACATTTCAAGCACTGAGGGCAAATTATGTTCTCCACCAATATCTCCGCAAGAGCTGGAGCATTGTAAGAACGCTTCAAACCTGTCAGTCCTGTAGACACCCTGCAGTTGACAATCCACTGAGGTCACACGCGTCTTGCTTCACAACTCGTTCACTCTGAATTCAATCTTCTTTCTTTCTTTCGACCACGAGTGTGGCCCGCAGCAGCGCAGACGGCGACCACGAGTGTGGCCCGCAGCAGCGCAGACGGCGACCACGAGTGTGGCTCGCAGCAGCGCAGACGGCGACCACGAGTGTGGCTCGCAGCAGCGCAGACGGCGACCACGAGTGTGGCCCGCAGCAGCGCAGACGACGACCACGAGTGTGGCCCGCAGCAGCGCAGACGGCGCTAAAACCGCCCCTGAAAATTTCAGGATTTTGACTTAGTGACAGCAGTCGACACAAACAACCACGCGACAGTGGGACTACCATTCCGCACGTACCCTACTTAAGGGGTGAGGTCGGCGTGTGCAGGCGTCAAACCACCAACCAGCTGCCACCTCACCAACACCATCATCCGACGCAGCCGCAGCCATCTCACCAACACCATCAACCGACGCAGCCGCAGCCACCTCCTCCACCACACCTCCTCCGCCGCCTTCGCCGCCTCATCCACCGCCTCCTCCGCCCACGCCCCCTTCGCCGCCTTCACCACCTCCTCCACCCACGCCCTGTTGAACTGGAACCGTACCTCCACGACGCTCCCAGCGGCCACCAACCCCCAAGAACAAAAAAAAAAATATGTCAGTCTCACGTCTTCCTCACAGATTCCTCAAGACTGGGGGGGAAAGTATTGACACAATCGCCCACCCAACCCCTTCCATCAATCTACATTCCCATATCATCACGCCTCCCGCACTCAAGACAATGCCGACGTCATCGCCCACTTCCCGCAACCAGGAGATTGTCCCACGCTGCCGTCAGATCACCCCGTACCCTACAAATCAGTACCACAGCTCTCCACGTACACCATGCAGCAGTTTGCCACAACCTACGACGTCGCTTTCTACACCGACAGCCGGGGGGGGTTTCATTTCAAAATTTTCCTCTCCAGACACCAAACCACAATCGCGGCCACCTCACTGCCACATACGTTCCACTCTCAACAACGACGATCGCTCGAAATTGGAAGACGCCACTCCTTCCAAATTTTTTTTTTGTTTTTGGTTTGAAATGCTTCCAAAATGATCATGAGTGACCGGAATGTCGTCGTTGGTTCATCGCCGGGTGCCCCGTACGGCCGTGTGTCGCTTGAATTGGATAGGGTTTCCTTACGTATGTACCCGACTAACCCGTGATAGTGCGAAACAGATAGCAAGTTCGGAGTGGTTTGAGTTATAGTTTGTTATATGCTTATGAAATGCTTCCAAAATGATCATGAGTGACCGGAATGTCGTTGGTTCATCGCCGGGTGCCCCGTACGGCCGTGTGTCGCTTGAATTGGATAGGGTTTCCTTACGTATGTACCCGACTAACCCGTGATAGTGCGAAACAGATAGCAAGTTCGGAGTGGTTTGAGTTATAGTTTGTTATATGCTTATGAAATGCTTCCAAAATGATCATGAGTGACCGGAATGTCGTTGGTTCATCGCCGGGTGCCCCGTACGGCCGTGTGTCGCTTGAATTGGATAGGGTTTCCTTACGTATGTACCCGACTAACCCGTGATAGTGCGAAACAGATAGCAAGTTCGGAGTGGTTTGAGTTATAGTTTGTTATATGCTTATGAAATGCTTCCAAAATGATCATGAGTGACCGGAATGTCGTTGGTTCATCGCCGGGTGCCCCGTACGGCCGTGTGTCGCTTGAATTGGATAGGGTTTCCTTACGTATGTACCCGACTAACCCGTGATCGTGCGAAACAGATAGCAAGTTCGGAGTGGTTTGAGTTATAGTTTGTTATATGCTTATGAAATGATACTAAACATGATCATGAGCTGTGCATGCATGGGAAACAAGTCAAGAACGGATGCTTGTGGCAAACAAGTCAGCAACAAAAGCTTGTGGGATGCACTTATTTTGAAGTGTACTGTCAAGTAGTAAACAATAGCAAAACTAAATAGCAACTACTTCTCCGCCATCGAGTGGAAAAGCTCGAGGATCTTCTCGGACTTGCCCTCCTCGCCTTCTTCGGGATCAACACCCCCCGAGACGATCTCCTTGTGGATGTTGAGCTCGATCTCCGCAGCCACCACCGTATCGACGTTCTCGCTCTTCAGATCGGCTGCGAGTTGTTTTGCAGCCTTCTGGCAAGCGGATAAAAATGCGCGGACCTCGTCTGCGCGCATCTTTTTCTGCGGTGGTTTATCCGGGGTCCTTTTTCCGGGGACCGCCGGGGGAGCCATGAGCTCCTTGAGCTTCCCTTTTTGGCCCCCCTGCTCCGTGTTGCTCAGCAGGTGCTGAGTACACGCCACCATGCCTTCGTGGGCGGCGGAGTTCTCCCCTTGGCCCGACCGACCGGCCGCCAGGCTGGTGAACTGCGAATACATGTTGAACATGAGCGCCATATGGGCGCCCTGTCTGCTCAACTGTTCCTTCGCCAGGTCGGCGTTGCAGGCGAACGCGTGCTTGAGGTCGGACGTGTGTCTCTCGTCCTTCTCCCCCAGCAGCGCGGTGAAATGCTCAGCCGCCATCCGCCGGCCTCGCTCCTCCGCGGACTCGGCCGTCAGTTGGAGCCGCTCCTTCCGCTGCTGCTCCAACTGACGGCGAAGCTCCTCGCACACCTTCGCCTCCTTTTGCCGCTCGGCCTCCGCCAACTCCGCCCGGAGCTCCTTCTCCTTCAAGAGCACGGCCTGCTTCACCTGCTCCTCCGTGGCCCCCCGAGCTGGAGTGGCTCCCCCGATCGCCCTCTCCAAACTCCGCGCCTTCTCCTCCGCATGCTTCGCCTTCAGCTCGATCAGGCGGAGCTTCTCGGCGTACTTGATCTTCTCCGCATCCTCCAACAATTTCGCCTGCTTCGCCTTTTCCTCCTCCGCCGCGACCTTCTCCTCCCGCTGCCGCTTGTGGCCGCTCACGCTCTTCGCCCTTGTCTTCTGCGCGCTCTTGGCCTTCTGCTCCTCAGGCTTCGGGAAGTTGCATCCGTCTTCCTGGTTGCCTGACCACTTGAAGGTGATCACCTCCCTGGCCATACCCCTTTGCAGGGTCTTGGTGGTCAGCGCCCCACCTTTTCCCCCACCGCCAGCCCCCTCGCGGCTGATCTGCGCCACGGTCATCTTGGCCGCATCCCGCGTCCGCTGAATGATCACGCCCATTGCCTGAGAAAAGGCGTACCGGAACGCCATCAAGCTGCGCTTTTCCTTCTCCAGGTCAGCCTGCGTCAAGGCAATCTGACGTCCCTGGGAGCTTCTGCTGCTGCTGCTGCTGCTGCTGCTGCTGCCGCGGGGGTGAAGGGCCATGAACTTCTCGTCCCTCACCAGCAGTGCCTCCGATCCACGTCCCAATGGCAACTGCAGCACCTGGAAGTCCCACCCCTCAAACCCCGAGCTTTTTTGCAGGAACACCAGGCCCTGCGTCTGGCCGCCGTTGGTGCGCAGCACATACCCCAGGCGCAGCACCCCACCGTGCGCCATGGGCAGGTTTTCGTAGTCCTCTTTCAGGAGCACGGGCATTCCCGTGCAGACCAGGCCCGATGTCTTGTCGGGGTACAGCACGTCCGCCCCCCCGAAGACCTGCAGCTTGATGCCCGTGTCCATAAGGCCGCTCTTCGGCCCGTAAAACCGGGTGACGAAATTCCCCTTCATGGGAATGCCCGCTTTCGTCACCGGCTGCAGCTCCGCCCTGGGCACCGTCTTGAGGGCGCCCGTCTCCATCACGCCGACCTCCACCTTCTCCTCCGTGACCGAAGACTGGAGGATGACCACTTCGGAGCCCAACATTGCGAGGCCCCCGTCGAAGATGACGTTGTAGTCCACGCCCAAGAGGTTGGCAACCTCCTCGCCTTCCAAGCGCCTGCTTCGCCGGCGAGCTGCGTACTCCACCGTAAACTCTGTCAGGTTGTACACGGGCACATCCGATGACCTATCCACGTACGAATGTGCCCCCGACGGACGTTCGGCCCCAGCTTTACGGCGTTCGACGGAATCGTCGGCCAGGAACAGCCAGGGTAGGCTTCCCCAAAGTGGAAAACCCCACGCCGGAACATTAATACCTCATATGCCTGCCCTACAAAAAGGGACTCCCTTGCATCACACCGCATGTGAGAACCCGGAAATATCCCCACAGGGTACCCTGGAGTGAAGCAAAAAATAAGGGATAGTTCTGTGCCGTCTAAATGCGGGCTCTGCAGATCAGCCCCGGGCAGCGTCAGCAACGCAGACATCCCACCTTTCCCCTTGCGAAGTACGTCCGGTCGCACGGTCGTGCGCTTCCACCCTGGGTTTGCAATGACCTGCCTCCCTACCTCCGCAATCATCCTCCCCAGAAAACACCTCCGATCCACGTCTCCTATCCACCTACTACTGTCGTATGTAGCGTGCATCCCGGTCCTCTGAATTCAGGTCGGCGAAGTTATTCAACCACTCCCCGGTCACGCATCCATCGTGCTCCTGAGGGGAAACTTCGACGCCCTCAACCCGTGCCACGCAAAACCCTTCCGTTTCCATGTCCCTCTCCCATCCTTCGGGCATTAACACACGGATATTGGACAGGTCGTCCTCACCTGGCGATGGCGTTTTCTTCTCATCCACCGCCTTTCCTCCCAGCAAGTTCTGGCTGACGGTCTCGCTGTCAGACTCCTCTGTGTGTGCTGCTGCTGCTGCTGCTGCTGCTGCTGCTGCTGCTGATGCGATCAATCCTGCTGTTGCTTGGGCTAGTGTTGCTTCTGCTGCTGCTTCTGTTGCTGCTGGGGCTGCTGGGGCTGCTGGGGCTGCTGCTGCTTCTGGTTTTGCTT